>CAHIKZ030005479.1:2695000-2770000 GCA_903632075.3 Acanthosepion pharaonis
GATAGAAGGACAGAGTCCTATAGTCTTGGTTGGAAACCAGTCTACTGCAGAAAGAAACGGCAACCTACTGCGGGAATATCTTCTGCCTAGTCAGTCATAAATCGAAAGAGATATGATCGCCGAAGCGTGTATCGCTTATGGTATATGACTGACTATTCTTCTTGATATTTGTGGACTTGGATTTCAACAATCGATTTTTTTGTGGGTGGGGGTCAATCAGATTTTACCATCAAACTTTTATTCAGAGGACATTTAGAGAGTTGATCCACGAATTCCAAGAATTTCTTATTCTTAATGTCATTAGCAGTACTTAACTTCATGATGTCCCAGGCGGCTACTAATACAAATTTCTCGGTTATTTGGGATAACATCGATATCATAGATCCACATCCTTTTCATTTTTCTTTTCCTTTTCTCGACCTTCTCCTCTGCATAGAGAGACTTTCTTTTTTTTAGCAAGATGGAAGTAGATTGGGCATATTTTTACAGACAAAATGTCTGCTTTTCCTCGCGTTGAATTTTTTGGCAAGAGCCTATTTTGTGTGTATGCAAAATGTCTTTTAAAAGTTTAAAATGTCTTAGATTGGAGAGAGTCGGACATCAACAGAAAAGGGCAACAAGTCAGCATATGTTCCACTTTCTCTGATCGTCTTTACATATGATTTTATAATGAATAGTGAAAACATTCTGTAGAACGTATACACAGAGGTTCGTACAGTGTCTTTTACTATGGGCGTTAATAACGAGAAACATTGTCATTGATAGGATAAAATCAGCATTTCTAGATTCTACGACAATTTTAATTATCCCTTGATAATTAAAATTGTCTTTGGTTTATAAACCAAAGACAATTTTAATTATATATAAATATCCAAATGTACATCTAATTAATAGAGGAGTATTGATTTTAATTACTTTTTCTATTTTTTCTCTTCAGGGTGTGGTCAGTTATGTTTCTCCATATATCCCGTTTCTATAGGGTGGGTGGAAATAACCTTCCCATTGAAAATTATTTATAACTTTAGTTAATATCAGCACATTTGCATTAGACAAAATATATTGTGATCCCTAAAGTGGGAGATTTTCATTGTTATTTCCGGGTTTTTTTTTCAGAGTGACAAATGTAGCTCAGAATGGCACGACGCCTAACACTGAGCAGGATCAACTTGCATCCCGTTATGTAATCTGGTAGTCTGTGGTACAAGTGCAATTATAGTGACGCAGTGTTCATGAGCCTCTGGCTTCAGTAGATGCCAAAATCACCAGAAATTGTCATTCCGAACAGATGAGTACGAGATCTATCACAGATATTCACAAAAGCGGCCGTCCTCTAAGATCCAAATTGGAAGAAAATGTGGAAAGGCATAATTTTAAAACTGTATTGTACTGTACTTCTAGCATTATAATGTTAAAAATAAAACGTGTTTTATGAAAATCAACCAATAATTGATAAAGTTATCAAGAATTTTAAATAATTCTTTCCAGTAATACTGTATATTATTTTTTAATTACCGTGGCTTCTTGAAAAAAATAATGAAATGGTTTTCTGTTGACTTCTCCATGATTTTACATTTAGAGTTTTTAAATTTAGAGTTTTTAAATAGAGAGTTTTAAAATTTAGAGTTTTTAAATTTAGAGTTTTTAAATTTAGAGTTTTTAAATTTAGAGTTTTAAAATTTAGAGTTTTTAAATTTAGAGTTTTTAAATTTAGAGTTTTAAAATTTAGAGTTTTTAAATTTAGAGTTTTTAAATTTAGAGTTTTTAAAATTTAGAGTTTTCTTCCTCTTAAACTAGCAACCCAGTCTAGACTATTATATAGCCTATAGATGGAGGAAGTGATGTATTTATACCATTTGCAAGGGAACGTGTTCTAAAGAGAACGCAAATAACTAAGCTGGAATCTGAACTCTTTTCATCGATTCCATTTTCCACGCTGATAATCGTTACGCCACAAGGACAGTAAAAAAGTTACTGGAACCAAATGTGAAAAGTTTTCAAGTTAAAAATTTAAATACAATTTTGTCCTTCACAGCCATCTCTACCCCCGCCACCAAGGGGAGAGGGAGAGAGGGAAACAAGGAGGGAGGACGACAATCCCGAGTCGGCTGGCTTCGAATAATCCTTTCGATTCTGCATTTGTCACTTGGATTGGTGGAAGTGAATGGCGTAAGATTGAAACCTTTGTCCAGATCCATTCGTCAGGGTTCTCCGCTTCGCTGATGTTCTTGCGTTGGAGCCCTTCCATCGCAAGTTAAATTCGAATCCGGGCCTACATAGAATTACCCTCCCAGGTGCGAACAGCCGACGACGTTACCGCTTTCGTGAAAAGCAATGCCGAAAGTGACAAAGTCGGCAAGCAATTCAACAGGTGTGAGGAGGTAACAGAAGCCAAGATCATCCGCGACAAGTCTTTGGGATTGCGGTTGGGTGCGTAGAAGGGAGTCTCTCTTCCCGGACCCTTCACTTGAACAGACGGATCTCTGAAGATACTCGGCGTCTGGTTTGGCTTCGACCACCAGTTGGGGAAGAATTGGTTGAAAATCAGAGAAAAAACCGAGGCTGCAGTTCGTCTGTGGTCTCGGAGGAGTCTTTTCTGAAAGCGGGGCGGAAGTTTTTTGTCTCTCACGTCTACCCCATCCTTCTTTACCTGCTCTCGGTACTTTCACTCCCGTACGCTGAGTTAACTCTCTTGGTTCGAGTCTTGTTTCACACCTTGCGAGGTAAAAGGGTTCCTAAGGTGCGTCGCGAGGTCTGTTACTGCCACTCGTCTGAGGGCGGTCGGGCAATGCCCAATGTTGAAATTCGTCAAAAGACGTCGCGGCTCAAGTTCCTGGATCGAATATGAGGGTATAACTTATTTATATATATATATATACAAAGCCGGCATACTACTCGTTGTTGTTGTAAAAGGTGACAGAGTGGGGAAGGAAGAAAGAAAGAGAAAGAATGTTTTTCATGGCTGTCGGCTGATGTTTTGTGAAAACGGCGGCGGCGAAGGATGTAAGTTGGAAAGTAACGCGTTCAGTCTGCCCTCGACGTTCTTGTCCAACCTCTGTGTGTCGACATCTCAGCTGGGTCTCTCTCTGGATCTGCCCTTTGCGGCGTTGAATCAAGGAATTTATATTCGTCGTATCGGCTCCGCATTTTCCACATTTCGTTTTGCTTTTGTTCTTGAAGTTTTTTTTTTTTTAAACAAAATACACTTATTAACTCTGCGTGCGTTATTGCAATCGTCATAGCTGAATGCTGGCTTTCTTTTCATAAAACTGACAACCTTTTCAATAGCTTTTTCAATTTCAGTCCAGGTTTCATCACAATCATGCATCTTGTCGCAGATGTGTCTCGTTGTCATCTCCGGGTTCTAAGGAGAATTCATCATTTAACTCACCGTATTAACCCGTTCTACCAACTCATCAGAATTAATGTTGCACAACTGATTCTCGCTGTTAGCAATTTTTAAAGTTTCCTTCAAAACGTGTACCTCTTCATTTTTGTTACATAAATCTTCACTTAAAATCTCATTCTTTTCTGTTGATCTATATCCATCAATTTCATTTTGTTCTTTTGGAAGCAATTTTTCCGCAAGTGTTTCTAATTTCACAGACACCTATGCATCACGGAGAAAAAAAAATAGCATCTTTAATGTCAAAACTCTTTTGAAACTCTAATGGTTTGCTACCTTTTCGTATCATGAAATGGCTCTTGTAGTAACGCTTCACATTTGCTATTACTGCTTGGTCCATTGGTTGAATAAGTGGTTTGACATTTAGTGGAAAATAAAAAAAATAAATATTTCCGCAGTCTGACACGGGTTGGGATTCGTGTGGGTGAGCCTTACAGTTGTCAAGGACCAGCAAACATTTCGTATCACCTGGCTAACCTGATGTTTTAAAATGTGAACGAACTTCAGGCATAAATTGTTGAAGAAACCACTCCTTAAAGCACTTTTGGAGGATTCCTATTTTACCGGTAGGTATACCAATCTTTTGAAAGCTCGAAGGTGTGCAAGACTTTCCTATCACCAAGGGGTTGATTTTGTGTGTGCAAGAAGCGTTTGCACATAAAAGAAGAGTCAGTCTATCCTTGTTTTGTTTGAATCCGGCAGCACCTTTTTCTTCATTTCCTGCTAAAGTCTTTTTTGGTAGACACTTCAAGTTAAACCCAGTCTCATCGCAATGGTAGATTTGATCATGAGTAAATCCTTTCTCCTTCAATAACGATGCGAAAGAGCCAGAAAATGTTGTAGCTGCATTATAATCTGCTGATTTGATTTCTCCGGCTATAGATAATTACCTAATGCCATGGCGATCTTTAAAACGATTTAGCCAGCCGCAGCTAAATTTGCAGGCTAAATTTAGATTCAATCCATCATTTAACAATTTAGGCTTTGCCATGAGCATCAGTCCTGAAATCGACATCCCTTCTGAACGCTTCTCAGAAAACCATTCGTACAGTTTTAAGAGATTTAGACTGATTAAAAGTTGGGTTTTTTTTTATTATTTCCTTGTTCATGGAGACGGTGTGAACGCCGGAGAATAGTTTCTTTTGGAAAATTTTATATCATACAATGTTGACTTTCCTATGTTGAACACATCCATTAGTTAGTATGAACATTCACCAGCGTCTAGTGTGTTTAAAATTTCCACTTTTTGCGATAACTCCGAAGTTGTTCTTTTCCTCTTATTCCCATCATCTTTTGCACCAACACAGGCCATTAGAATGAAATAAGCATAAGCAATTATCCAAAGTAAATTTCCTGGAAAACAAAAATTTCAAATCAGTTACATATCAAATATACGCATCAAAATCATGTCCGGATATGCGATATTCCGGATATGAGGAATTCCGGATATGAGGAATTCCGGATATGAGGGATTTTACTGTACTTTGCTTAGCTTTTGGATGACGTCTTTCGCTATTCCAATGCGCCTTCGGATTTCAGTGTCGCACTTTCTGTCCTCTGTTTAAACACTTCCGAAATATTTAAAGATTTTACTTGTTTGATTTTGGTATCTCCAATTTTTCTGCTTCTCTAAACGTGCCCGGTAAAAGGTAGTAGCTTTGTTCGTAAAGTTCACAATTAAATGGCCAACACTAATAATTTGAGAGTGTTCTTTGTTGTTATCGAGGTTTTCTTTTTCTTTTTTACGTAATGTTCAACTCTGTGTATATTTGGGGGAGCATCAAAAAGGTTCTTAGATAATATGAAAGAGTTCGAAGAGATTGATCTCTGAAATCAATAGGCGGTCCCTCAACTATAAGGAGAGTTTGACTTGCTACATCTTGTCGATTTAAAGAGATAGACACTCCAACAGCGACTCAACTTTAAAAAGAAACGAGTAAATTATTATGTAACTAGACTTCTAATTGAATGAAGTACTTTTGTACCTCAAATAAAATAAAAAATGTATGTAATAACTTTGTTTCGATTCTCTTAAACTATGACTACCCTGTCAATAGGAGGGATTGAACTCTCAAGCAATAATTAGTAAACCATCCCTCTACAATAGGCGCTTTTGATACGAGATAATTTGCCTTTCCCTTTACTTTTAAAAGCAGAAATATTCAATATTTATTATGTATATACGTTTTCAGAAACGTACAATTTTCCCTCCTTTGAATAAATGAACCTTGCTCAGAGTTATCGCAATCCTCGTATTTTCTGGTTTAAATCGCTAACAACTGAACCATCGCATTCGGTTAATGAATATAATAAGCAGTATATCTTTTTACTCAGCTTTCCTTACAATTGACGCTGCTCATTAAAAAAAGCAAATTTAATTGCATCTTTTGTCAAACAGCCGTTAAATTGGACAAACTGGCATATATTGTTACTTTTCCCCTTTTCTTGTTTGCGATAATAAGTCTTCTTTCATATTCCTTTCAATTTTATACCGTCTTTTCTTTCATTTAGTTCTATTTTATGTTGTATTAAGTTCCAATTGTTGTTTCTCGTCTGATTTCTGCTTGTTGAACAAAAAAGAAAAACATTTTTTATTGCACCCCTGTAATGCTCACTTTGTTTGGTCTTTCCTAGATTTGTATTTGTTTGTTTGTTTTTTCTTTTTTTTTTTTTTTTTTTTCGTTTTTGTTTTTGTTTTTTGTTTTTTGTTTTTTTGGTGGCATTTGAGTGGGTTGATTGTTTTTTGGTGGCATCTACAGATTTTCTTGTTAGAAAACGAAAGAAAGAAAAAAAATTGATTGTTTCACTTTCTGTTTTCTTTTCTATGTATTCTTTTTTTTTCTGTCACGAATCTTTACTTGTTTTCTAAAAATATCTACAACATGCCATCTCCATTTTACTGTTTCTATTTTCCTCATTTCCTTCTCCTCCCATCAACTAATTACCAGTTTTACGATTCTCTTAATATCTTTGCCAATATTACAAACAAGCAAGACAGAAAAATGACATTCACCGTAGTACTTATTAATTGCAAGGAAAACAAAAATGGCAAAGAGTACTCTTCCGTGTGAAAAACACTTCAGCTTGACTTTGTCGCTTTTTCTCTTTTCTCATGAAAGCGTGACAAAATTTATATCACAGATTAATAGGGTTCACTAGGTGCAACAACCAAAAGTTCCTTTTTTTTTTCTTAAGTTTTTTGTGAGGCATTTTCTTATTTATTCTTTCTTTGCTTGTAGTTCTTACAATTGTTAACATAAAAAACGACCCGGCAAATTAGTTCTTTTGTTGTCCAACATTTTTGTTTTTCTTCCATTCATTTTTAACGTTCTTACGAAAAATAAATCCTCACAGAAAAATTGAGTGAGATTCACCCAATTAGACGGACATGAATAGAATATAAGTACGATTATTATTATTATTATTATTATTATTATTATTATAAGATATGTACACGTGAAAACATGTATTTGCATGCGTATATATTGCCCAGACATAGACACGTACTGCATACACGCACACAAGCATAAAATATACATCCATGTATTCAGCGTTTTCCAAAAAGTGATCAAACATCTATGTGTGTGTGTGTGTGTGTGTGTGTGTGTGTGTGTGTGTGTGTGTGTGTGTGTGTGTGTGTGTGTGTGTGTGTGTGTTCGGACGCCACGGCCAAACGGAAAATACCAGGGACCCAGATTTTAAAAAGAATTTTGATTCTTCTTTTTTTTTTCTTTTTACACGTATAAGCGTGAGGATTTTTATAAATACGGATATTCATATATGACATTATCAGAAAATAAAGAGGTAACTATAGTAAATTTAAAATTCATTGGTAAATTTTTAAACTTTTCCTCAACAAATCTTTTCGTAACACTAAGTACCTAAAATTCAATAAGATATAAGAATGCTTAAAATATTTAATTAATAATTTAAAATTATATATATATACATATATATAAATATATATACCACCTGATGAGATGCTACATGGATTCAAACATGAATGCATTATATGTATATATATATATATATATATATATGAGAGATCCGATGATATATATATATATATATATATATATATATATATATATATATATATATATATATATATATATATATATATATATATAAGTTTATATAATATTAATATATATATATATATATATATATAAGTTTGTATGTATGTATATTCGTCATGTTGTATTCCTCATGTAATTTTATGTCTATTATTTTTTCCTTAGATAAATTTTCCAAACATCAGGCTGTCGATAAATATGTTAACACTTCAAAAAAACACTCACCTCCGTGTTAAAATATTCTTTTCTATGTTATGTTAAACTAAAACTAATATTTGTTTCAGTTCAGATTAATTAACATATTTTATTTTAGAAAGATTTTTTCAATAAAAAGAATTATGTTGTGTTGAGAGATTTGTCAATATGAACGATTATATCGATTTAGGAAAAATGATTGCAATCAATATGAATTCAGTTTGAAATACAGCAAAGTATTTCACTTATTGGAAATACTGCATTTAAAGCTTGGAATTAAACTAAAATAAAAGCTTAAAACAGATTTTTCATTTTTAAAATTCAAACCTTACATCTCAAACCTTAGGTATCGTTTTTTAGGAATAGAGAGAGAGAGAGAGAGATAAAGAGGAGGAAAAGCCGGATATTGTAAGGTCTTTGTTTTCATTTGGACACGTGCATAACTTCGAAAAATGATTTTTGAGGTGCGATGGCGAAACAAAAAAAAAAACATTACAATATAATTTCTTCCTTTCCTTCTTTTTTCTCTTTCTTTTTTACATTCATTCATTTTGTCTTTCTTTTTCATTATTTTCGGTTCTTCGATTTCTCAATTTTCTTTGTCATATCCGTTTACAAATCAAACTCTACGTGCATTTGGCTTAAATAGTCTGCTCTTACTTTTTCTTTCTTTTTTTTTTTTTGTTCATCTTTTATATGTCGTCAAAGAGCGAAACGACCAGCAAAAATAAACCGCACCTGACTGGATCAGCGATCCCCCCGTCACTCACTCGAAATCAAACAAATGGAAAGAAAAAAAAAGCCAAAAATAATAATAAAACAACCATTCATGCATAAATAAAGAATTAAGAAAGTTTATAAAAGTGTATGTTGTTCAATAAGTCACTTGTGTCAATGAAAGAGAAGATATATTCAAGGTGTGTATATATATATATATATATATATATATATATATATATATATATATACAAGAATTACTTTTGGCAACTGTAACATCAATTTTAATTACTAAAAATTGTCGGACGAATGTTGTCCCTCGTTTATAAATTCGTTTCTTGTCTTTTTTTACTCATTTCACCCCAATCAAGGCAATAAAGGCTCTAAGATGCAAGGGGTTACTGAGTGTTAGAGAATATGAGAAAAATTACTATTAAGGAGAGATGAAAATGAAAGAACAGGAATGAAGAAGACAGATGATAACGAATGACATTGCATTTCAATTTTTGAAGATCAAAGTTGACAATGAAGGAAGAAGCCGGAAGAGAGTTCCACAAGCGAGAAGTGCGATAAAAGAAACTGTTAGCATAGAACTTACGGTTACATATAGACACTTCAACTGTAAAACGATCAGACCTTGCCGTCAATTTTACAGTTAAAATCATCAAGTCTAGGTACCAGGGTCGGCGCTAATGTCTCGCCACCACCCCCAACCCGAAACTTTGGTACGGGTGACGCTGTCTACTATATATCGATTTCAAAGTTTCCCAACCTGGGGGCCACAAACCCTCGAAGGAAAATTTGGTAGGCAGCGCTTTTTTTTGCGAATTACCAAAAATCAAGAATTATCCAGTTTAAATGAAAATTTCAGTACATATTCATTAATTATATACTTTTATAATGAATAGGTTTTTTATTTGTTGAACTTGTGTGTGTTTGTGTGTGTGTGTGTGTGTGTGTGTGTGTGTGTGTGTGCGTGCGTTATGTGTGTGCGCGTGCGTGCGTGTGCGTGTGCGTGTGCGTGTGTGTTTTTGTTTTTTTTTCAAATATGTTACGATAGAAAAAAACAGTAGAGTAAAATTCTTACTTGATGAACGGGTTCCGTAATGAATAATTATTTTAATGTCTTCTTGTGATGTCGGAAATTTAACTAGAAGCTTGTTAAGCTTTTACGTTACATTCGATAATTGAATAATTTTTTTCAGTCATCTTTGTGTTATGAGAGAGAGAGAGAAAGAGAGAAAGAGAGAGACATGCGCCTTTTCTTAGAATTCTTTCTTTCTTTTTTTATGTAAGGTCGTGTCTCTAAATGTAACGTCAAACTTACGAACCACCGAAATCGATTTTTTTTTAAATAGCAGCGAAAATTATCTCATAATTTTTAGCCATTTAAGGCGGAAAACTTAGCCTCTATTCCGAAAGTCCTCCAACAGTTTTACTCCATGCCATAAATAATTTATTCATAAAATAAATACGTTAGATGGCCGAAAATATCAATAATGTCAAACATTTAACGACTTAAAATTTCATACAAAAATATCTAGCCAGATCTTCCCAGTTTGTCCTCTTATAAATCCGGATCTGCTTAGATGTCTTGTTTGTCTTTGAGTTTATTGTTTTATTACCTCTGGTAAGTGTGTATTAAAGACAAAGAGAGGGGAGAGATACGTGTGCGTAGCACACATGAAATATAACCTCATCTTAAGTAGGCTTTTAATTACACTTCCCCGTACCTACACACAAAATGCAATGATTTGAATGTGATTAACAGCCTAGTTTTAATTTTTCATAAAAGTGAACAAACAGGATTGTCTTAAAAATGTTTTAAAAACAGTATTTCAGTTTTCGGGAAAATTTTTATGTGTTGAAATTTTTAAACATTTTTATTTTTTTAAGCGATCATTTTCTCGCTTTTATCTTTCTAGAAATGTAAAAAAATAGGGACGAGAAATATTATTTTGATTATTATCCGTAGACTTTTGGTTAATTACCATTAATAAAAAAAAAATCAGAGATCTTCCTTAGTGGATGATCTCGGAATAAAAAAAATGATTTTACCATGATATATTACCCTCTTAACTGATTTAAAACTCTTCAGAAAGAAAATTACAGTTTAAAAAAATAAACGCTACTGAAATTAGCACTTCTGCTCCCCACTTACTCCCACGTAGGCATGAGGCCCCCACGCGGTTGAGAGATCCAGGGTAGTAAGGCACTGGCCCTGTCGATTGTTATAGGTGATGATTGACAATATAACTTAGGTAGAAAAAAGTAGAAAAAGAAAAAAAAATGCTGCTGAAACTAGCCATGCCGGGGGTTCCTACGTACTACACACCTCTACACGATCTATTATTTTTTGATGACTGACAAGAGACCCCCAGCCCGTTAGGTACCATAGCGATTCATCAGAACAATTACAATGAAAGTATTTACAGAAAAGGCACAGGGAAGCTACACAGTGGGAAAGTGACTGAAACTGAGATACCAGGTGATGACCAATAACATTGCAGATTCTTCTTTGAATTTTATCAAGAATCTCTAAATATATAGCAGTAACAATAATGAATCATATACAATATAGTTGAACAATTCAACTAGAAAAATTGAAAATAAATACAATGTATCTAAATACAAATTAGAGATATGTCGTAATAGATTATTCCATAAATATCAACTGTTTTGCGGCAATTTTTAATATTAACTTGAGATTTCCATTGTTAAATGTTGAATAATTTTAATAATTTCAACAAATTCACTAATTTGAACAAAAAAAAACATAATGACGTTATTGTATCCAATTCATTGTGGCCAAGATCATAACTATTAACAGGCCAGGAAATCACACTTTTCGTAGCAGCCTCTGGGGACAAGTTTTCTCAGTCAAAAGATTTTTTTTAGCTGTTAGCACTTGACTTTCATTGATACGACACATAGCAAATTCATTCTGAAGGGAAATTCTTACCCATCAAATTTATTTCAGCTGAGGTTCTGTATTTTATCATAAATTACATTTGGATTATAATAACTTTGTGAGTATACTGTAGTGTGAAAAGTCAAAATTGAATTTTTTTCAAATGTATTTTTCGCCATTATTAATTTTATTAAACTACACTCACTGTTTTAATGTGCTAAACTCCTATAGGATACAAATCCTATATTCCAACAAATGACTAAAAAAACACAAAGTAGATTTGCACACCCGCAAAATTGGATCAAAATGACCAAAAAACAGATTTCACAATAAGATGTGAAATTAAATTTCTGACCAATGAAAGGAGGCGATTTGCTAAACCAAAAAAAAAGATAACGAGCCAGTGTGAAAAGAAAGTCAACAATAAATACAGAGTTTTCAAGTCAGTCGCCAGTCAGTCAGTCGCCAGTCAGTCAGTCAGAGAAGGGCGCAAAAGATCACAGAAGATTGACAGTAAATTTCATCACTGACTCAACCCGAAAAGTGGAGTAGGAAGGAACAACAACAACAACAACAACAACAACAACAAATTTACAACTGGCTTCAAAACAATTCATAAGTACATTTTCCTTTCATCTTTATTCCACATTCACACTCTTTTTTAACTTAAATTGCTCGCCCCTTTTTCATTTTACAACTATACAAAACAAAAGAAACAGACATTATTCTGCTACTCTGTTAAAAGACAGCGAACACAGACATTTTTATCAAAATCACAATTTTTCTTAAACGAACTAAAACATTAATCTTTTACCCTATTCACAAGATAATAAATATACAATGTTCTATTTTTTATAAATGTTCCTTATCGTGTTGTTTCTTCTTGAAATTTGCGTTGTATTTTGTGGGCAGGGTATCCCGTATTAAATTCTCCTTTAATCCGGGTACGCTGAACCCCACACTACTGCTATCTATTATAAATTTGCAATTTTTGTTGGATTGAAATTTATTAGAATATAACAAATAATTTTTACAGATG
This sequence comes from Acanthosepion pharaonis, assembly GCA_903632075.3. Lineage (NCBI taxonomy): Eukaryota > Metazoa > Mollusca > Cephalopoda > Sepiida > Sepiidae > Acanthosepion > Acanthosepion pharaonis. Next base: position 2,707,342 of record CAHIKZ030005479.1, read on the forward strand.
TTTTCCTTCATAATAACAGCAGCCATACCTATAGCAGAGCATTTTAAGAAATATTGTTTGAAAGTTTAAAAAATTACGCTTTATCAATTAACCATCCGCCGTATTTTAAAAACTCTCCATCTTGTTTCAACTTTATTAACAATTATTTTAATTTCTCACATCTGTTATTCTGTTTGACATATTCAGATAAATTTTGATATAATAATTTTGCATGAACATTTTTCTTTACAATAACAACGTGTCCATTGAACAGAGTCGCACATTCTTAATAAAACACTTTTGAAACTTTTCCCAAAATATTTTTTTGTATTTCAACTGCATTCAAAAACATTGTTCTTTTCTTATTGTTGAGGGGTTCTCCCCTTGTTACACAAATGGACTCACCCAGGGTATACATATACTACTGCTAGTGAATACCCGAGCAGAAAAAACAAGAACGAACCGGAGCGTACGAACGTAGCGAGCAAGAGTCACAGTGAGCGAGCACGTAGACTCAGTAAGAAGTCATACAGCGATACGTCGATACCAAAGACTGTATATATATTTTGCTACTAACTATTCCTGGAACTACTAACCTGCATTACCAGTTTGTATTATTACGTTAATACATTATTTTCCTGAATATTCTTGGTGTTTGTTATTTATTGGTACCGGATTTCGTCCCGGAATCCACAACACTTATAATCTCAGATGGTATAAAATCATCACAAGTATTCTTGATTATTGGAATATTTATTGAAGTTACACGCGTAGGAAACATTGAAAATTTTACAGGGCTGACTAACCACTGTTTTGATTTATAAAACTTAAATTCTTTTAATTCAGGAAACTTTAATCTATAATTTTGTTAAAAGCTTCTATTTTTCTTTTTTTTTTTTTTTTTTTTTTTTTGAGTGCTACTGTTGGAGGCAATTATAATGAGTTAAATAAGGTCGGGGTGTTTCGTCTCCCCAAAGATCAAGATGAGAGCGAAAGATGGTTAAAGGTAATACCAAGAGATAACACCCCTAACCACCTGTTGTTTGTGAAAGGCATTTTCCACTCGGGTTATGAAACTGTGTTTGTTAAGGTAAAAGTACGGCTCCCGAATCCTTCATCAATATTCAATAACTTGCCATTAAGTGTGATATCGAGTCCTTTACCAAAACCAAGGACAACAAAAAAGTTCCGTTTCTGTGCGAAGTGTGCAAAATGATGAGTTTTCACGTTTCTTAGAAAAAGATAGAATTGAGAATTTGACAAACTTGTGTGTTCATATTGGCCATCATGATGCGCCAGTAATTACCTGCTACAAATCGAACATCCAACAGTTCATCCCGTCTTCTCATTTTTTTTTTTCACTGGAGTTATTCAGATTTTTTTTTCTTTCTTTTATTAAAATTTTTGAAAACTTGATGTTTGAATATTACCATGTAGCTATACGCAGACACATTTCTTCCCTATTGAAAAATAGAATGAATATGTTTCAACATTGGTCTCAAATTGAGGAAGCAACTCGTTACCTTGGTAACTTGAAAATTGAACGAAAAAAACATGTTTTGAGAAGTTATGTTACCACGAATAGTTGGCAAAAAAGTTTATGAGTCGAAAATTCTTGTCCAGGTATTCAAATATTTTGTCACATTTCGGTCTCTTTATAACAGAATTAGAGATTATTACAAATTACGTAGCGTGAAAACACTCGTGGGTATGACATCAAAAGTTTCAAAGGTAGACGATCTGAATTTTGTTTAGCAAAATGTCAGATGAACAGAAAAAAATATATCCTTCTAGTTGATAAAGTTTATATGAAAGTAATCTTAAAAATACCAAGGAGGTAACTTATTTGGTTTTGGCAAAGATTCTGAAGAGGTATTAACAAAAACTGTATTTGGTATTATGATCAAATGTTTAAATGGTGGACCAAAATTTTTGATTAAGATGATCCCAGTTGCCAAACTAAATTCGGGAATTTTTGTTTCAGGATGTTAGAAATGTTGTTGATTTAGTCATTTATTTAAAGGTCACGTAATTGCAGTTATTTGTAACAATAATCGGATTAATCAAGCTTTTCAAAAGATTTGATACTTGGGTTACTTAAAATGGTTATACTTGCTTTTCGATTATGTACATATATTTAAAGGTATTCGCAATAACTGAGGCTTGTTTAAGATTCCTGCTTTATTATAATAATAAAGAAATGACAGCAAAATGAGAAACAGTGAAACAACTTCTTGCGCATGAAAAAAAAATCAAATTGTTAAGTTATTAAGACTAACAGAAATAGCGGTTCTTCCAAAACCAGTTGTGAGACAAAAAGTTTCCCACTATTTGAAAGTGTTTGTATTTCCACGTTTTTGTCAGTTTAATTTTGACTTTTTTAATTAAGGTCCAACTTTCTCATGTAGTTGGACCGGCTAGCAGGAAAATCTTAACCCACATGTATTCTTCTACTCAACATCACCCCACGGTCCGCTACATTATCACATATATTTGTTTACATATATTCAAATTTGTATGGTCTAAGTTTTTTAGTTCAGAAAAAAAATCCCAAAACATTTAAACCCCAAATTGTTACTTTCCCAGAAACAAACCCTAAACTCAAAACACAAAATATAAATAAATCTTTGACAATCACGAAATTTTCTAAAAATTGTTACTGTCATCAAAGAAGTTTTGAAATTTTAGAAAATAGTGTGAGCAAAAGATGTTTATGGAATTGCCAAGACAAATGGTCTACTTAAAATAGTTGTATCAGACCAAAATGATGGAAATTTGACATTTCTTGCAAATTTTGGAAGTATGGCAAAACAAATGATGGGAAAGCAAGGACAAGGAATAAAATCCTTGACAAGAGACACACTTTATGGCTACCGAGCCTACATGTAATAGTTTAATTGATGTTTACAAACATTTACTTGACAGTGGGTTCAATTTTGTCATTCTTGGAGAATTTACCATCAATTATCTTGAAACTGATTTTAGCAAATTGAGACAAGATTCTAGCGGTATTCATTTTATTACAGTGCAAAATATTATTCAGATATTTCATATTCAAAAGTGAAAATTATTTCTTCAGTTGAAAGTAGATGTTAGAGCGTATAGCTATGATCCAGATCATAATTGCTCAAAATGTGGACATATGTTGGCTGAATTGGCATGCCAAACATCTGATCACTTGCCAGACCTAAAAACTGGTATCCCCATAGATATTAAAATGTTGCTTTTTTATATAGCAGGATAAATCACACGAAAAGATTGTCTTACAGAGGAAGAAATATTCAATGATACTTCTTTTTATTATCATGAGTATGGAAGATTTTTAAAAGAAATAGATAGTGGTGATTTGAAAGTTCCACTGAAACCACTGTTCTGTGAGTGTTTTTCTGTTTCATAATGTTCAATGCTGTCAAATCAAAGGTTTGCAGAAATTCTTTAACAAAAATCTTCATGTTGGTGTCTGGAATACATCATTTCAATACAAAGAGAGTGTATGGAACCAATCATGTTTCTGTGCTTGATATCATCACCTGGTACGAATCCTCTTTTGATATCATCACCTGGTACGAATCCTCTTTTTACCACAATACACAAGTCATGATCTTTTGAGACAAGTACAAATTTTCTAAAAAAAATCTCACATTGAAATAAAATCACTCATTGAAATATTATGCATTTGCATTTGCATATTCGAAGTTATCTGTCTCTTCATTCATATGAATTCTCTATCTTTAAAAGGCAGGATGTGTGTGTGTGTGTGTGTGTGTGTGTGTGTGTGTGTGTGTGTGTGTGTGTGTGTGTGTGTGTGTGTGTGTAACGAATGCACGGCCGCAATTTTCGACGGATTTGCACCAAAATTTACATGCACATGCTCCAAGTTACCGGGAAGGGCAAGATCGACTTGGCATTTCCCAAGTCCCATCGATAGTGGAAATAATCGATTTTTTCATGCTTCTACGGCAGTTTTCATGTAGTTTGTGGCCATTTTGTACTGGCCAGAGTGAGAGCCTATAGCTGGCTGCCACGAATAGGCAGGAAGATTCTATTGGCCAGTGTGAGAGCTGACTGACACGAATGTTAACTAGCATGCTAGCATGCAAAAAAAATCGATAGCCGCATTCGTCACAAGTGGGAAAAATTTAAATCTACATGGCACTTTACTCCAATTGGCTCATTCGCTTGCTTAAACTCAACGTTGATTCTGATTCCGCAGAACTGGGTTGGATGTGAAAAAGTATTTGTTGTTAACATTCTTTTTTCATTCAGTTTTTCCAGTTACGAGTCCTTTTTTAAAGCTGATCGTTTTGTGTTCATTTTGTTTAGTTCTTTTTTTCGTAACAGATTTAATGTTTAGTATAGAGCTTAGAAAAAATTCGCAGTGTGAGATAGGCAAGAAGTAAGGCATGTAGCAACATCAGCAGGGCAAAGGGCACTCCTTTAAAGGCAAGGAAGGGCAAAAATATTTTAAGTCAAGTGATAGCGATTACTGTATGAGTCGTACGATTTTTGAATTAAGCACGGGCAACGCCGGGCCATGCTACTAGTACGTCAATAATCGTCAAATTTACCAATTAGCTCATTGTGCTTCTCGTTTTAATATGTAAAACACACTAAAACATCAAACTAATCTCACGGGGAAATCTCCCCTCTGTTTGCAACTGCTATATCGATTATCTAAGAAAATCCACATCGCCCCCAGTAATAGACCCCAGCTGCATGATCGTCTAGCCTGAAATTTATTAGAATATAACAAATAATTTTTACAGATGTTTTCCTTCATAATAACAGCAGTATCAAGGTCATACCTATAGCAGAGCATTTTAAGAAATATTGTTTGAAAGTTTAAAAAATTACGCTTTATCAATTAACCATCCACCGTATTTTAAAAACTCTCCATCTTGTTTCAACTTTATTAACAACTATTTTAATTTCTCACATCTCACGTATGGATTTGATCATGGCCAATTTTCTTGTACCCAGTGCATAGTGGACAATTTTCTTGTATCCAAAGCATCGTGGCCAATTTTCTTGTACCCAATTCATAGTGGTTTATATTTGCTTATATAGATGTGTTAATTATTAATTCTTTTTTCAGATATTTTTGATTTTCCCACAATCAAGAGTTAATCAAATCTCACTTCTCTCCCTTAAGTTATCTTAATTTTTATTTCTTTCATGTGTAATCTGCCCAGTCCCTTTTATGAGGAGCTCCATACTCAAGGAATGTCTCACAAAAATACTAAAAGAGGCCTCAAATTCTAAATCTCATCCCAACATAGTCTTCCTCTTTCTGAGTAGTGGTATTCCAACTTTGAATTCTAACTGTGTGAATGTTTCTTCCATCATTTCATGCCATCAAGGAAGCTTGAGGTGGCCAGTGAATTAAATGATAAGTGATACGAAATCGAAATTTGTAATACGAGGCCAAGAGAAAACTAAACGAAAAATTGTCGATTAAATTTGAATGAGTGTGATAAAGTAAAAAATACATAATTAAAAAAAAAGCTAATTAATTGCAATGAATGAAATTGGTCGCGAAAAAATGTAAGGTCACGGTGAGTTTTGACCTATTAAGCCGTCTGCAACTAAGTCAGTCTCTAGCTTCGTCCACTTCAGCTCTACTTTTGTTTGAATTTTGTAGGCAGGATGAATGACTGTATAGCTTCAATCTGGCCATTCGAAGTCATCCGATGGCTCAAATGCATATTTTATTTTATTCACTTCAAATCTTTACTTCCTTACAAAAAAAAAAAAAAAACCCTTGCAGAAAATATTACGAACAAACTCGGAGTTGTCAACAAGCAGGAATTTGATATTTCGAACAAATGTTGTATTCAGAGCCAACATAACTTATGAATAATTTTCTAACACATCATATTGTTGACATCCGGGCGCTTCTTAATATAAGTAAATGAGTCAAGTGACTAAACGGTCTTTTTTGACTGAGCACCGGAAGAAGCGTGTTGTAACCACCCCACCGATAGACAAGTTATCAATTTCTGAATGGACAGGAAAACTTTTAACGAACACACAAACACAACACGTGCCGAATAAATATTAACGAATATCTTCCTCTACCGATGTTACATGGTCAATCAATTCCCCATATTTGTTATAAAGACATTTGGTTGCTTCAAGATTTAGTGAGACTTATTAGTAATATTTCAGTTGAATTTTGACTTCCAATGAAGATACAATAAATGAAACTGCTGTAGAAAATTTAATGCTGAATACAGCAGTGTGTGTGTGTGTGTGTGTGTGTGTGTGTGTGTGTGTGTGTGTGTGTGTGTGTGTGTGTGTGTGTGTGTGTTTTTGCCCGACCGAAATCCGACTAAAGGAGGTTTTGACTACAGACTTCATCGTTTGATAAATTCGAACAGGGTGGGGCGATTTCGTTTCAATTTCTAGTCAAATCTCCCAGCAGACAGAACACCTCCCCTACTAGCGACCAGATTAAGGGTTATTGACCAATTGATACCAATGACCAAAAAGACTATTTCCAACTAACTACAGCCTAATCGTTGATGTTGGACTGAAAGAATTATGGAATGTTGGCATGCTTACCCGATTCATAAAAGCTTTTTAGTTGATTTCTTAACGATATGCAAGTTATCTCTTTCACAGCCTCAAATGGCCTACTTTATGAATTTAAACAGAAGTCTTTGAGCAGAAAATCCTCTCCTTCGTGAATTCTCTCAATATTCTGGGAACTACTCTGCACAGAACTTTGAGTAGCCAAGAGACATCTATAACAGCAGTTGGCCTGCAAATGCGGAGCCTGTCACAATGGTCATTTTTTTTACTTTGTCTAGAATTGTAATTACCTATACTGATATCTCTACTTACTGTGCTAACATCATGTATATTATTTCCATGAACATTCACTATCCATCTTTGTAAAAGGTTTTTCCAATAACTTGGACCGATTTTAAATATGAATTAAATTTAAGCATCTAATGATTGTTTTCTTTTTCTTTCAGATTTAACAATTTAAGTCTTTGGTAATTTCAACCTTGAAAAGATTAACATTCAAAGAACGTGTTAAAGTTTCAAGAGTGCAATTGGAAAAATTGCTCACATATTCAAACTGGGTCGGTGGCAGATGTGAAAACACCATTGCGTGCTCGTTTACGCCGTTCAACTGAAAACATTGCTGCAGTGCACGAGAATGTGGACGAAAATCCAGACCCCTCTATTCGTCATTTCGCGCAGGAATTGAACCTCTCCACAACAAAGTTACATCGTTTCCAATTGCAATCTCGGTTGGTCGATTATGTTAACCAAAAAATCGCGAAATGTATTTCTGTTTGAACGTCCATTTTCGTAATAGGCTTCGATAACTTTAACACGTTGTTTTGATTGTTAATCTTTCCATGGTTGAAATTGCCAAAGACTTAAGTTGTTAAATCTGAAAGGAAAAGAAACAAATTATTAAACGCTTAAACTTAATTCACATTTGAAATCAGTCCAAGTTATTGGAACACCCTTAATGTTTGCAGTATCTTACGTGTGTCCAGAGAGGCAGCCATTTTGAAAGAGGATTATGGGTAGGAAAAGAAAAGGATAATTCTAGATTCTAGACACTTTATTGTTTATAGCCTAATACCTGGGAATTCTGATATGCCTTTAAAATTAAAATAAAAGAAGTATTACTTTTTAAATGATCCTTGTGGCTTCTTTTTGGCAGTTTGAAGTTTCTCTTTTTTCCTCTGACTTTTGACATCAAAACCTTGCAATCATAACGACTTAAATACTCATGCATGCCTGTAGACAACTACAATTAAAGTGTAACAAGTAAGAAAATTCTTGTTTTAAACAAAAATACACAATTTATGAGCAATTAATCAAATGCTTATAAAATCTTTAATAATGCTTATTTGTTGATTACATTCGCAAACGACAACGGGGTGACAATTTAAAACGAGATCATTTTCTATTCGATCGACTTTCGCTAAACTTAATCAATATGCCAAGAGTATGGTACTGCGAGTTGAATATTTGACGATAATGCTTTTCTCGGTGATTGAACTGATCGTATAAATTGTCGGCCGGCAGAATTGTAAATCATTTCCTCGCTTCCATTTTTTGATGACTTCGGAAATTGTTTCGCTCCTCCGCATCTGCTTCGTTTACAAAAGAAATTATTTTCAATTTGTTCGTAAAATTTATAAATCTGTACAATCTCTCTCTCTCTCTCTCTCTCTCTCTCTCTCCTCGTTTCTTTTCTCTCTTTTCCTTATTCATGCTAATGTCTATCTTTACGCCTATTTACTACAATTCTCTCTCTCTCTCTCTCTCTCTCTCTCCCTCTCTCTCCTCGTTTCTTTTCTCTCTTTTCCTTATTCATGCTAATGTCTATGAAAGTTTTATTTGATTGGCCTATTGAGATCAATATCGTCTGTTCCTCTCAATTCTAATCCTTCCATAAAATGGTTGTTCTTCCATTTTCACTCATTTACTAAATTTTTTTTTAATTTTGCCAAATGTAAAAACATAATTCAGTCGCTTAAATGAAAATATAGCTTACTTTATATATTATGTATGTCTACTCGTTGACCAAGCATGACCATTGTTAACGAATGCGTGTCCCTTCAGGGCTACGTACGCAGCTTTGAACTTTGAGTTGTCTGTCTCCTAGACTGGTTTTCAACGGCTAGAGAGCCCAGTCTGTTCTGCTAATTAAACCACGGATGGGGGAGGGGCAGATGGATTCACACATTCCCCGAGGCTATTTTGTGCGAAAGTGAATCTAACGAACTTCACCGCTATTTGAACTCAGATCGCTGCTTTCTTTTTCTGAAACGCTATCTATTACCACACCTCTAATCGTTACTGGAGTTTAAAGAGCAAAACAAAGCAGCATAAGTCAGCAATATCAGTTTCGAATTATAGTAAAATAAGGCTTGCACAACACCACAACGACTCGCACTAACATTACCAAAATATTCTCGAGACAAGCAGGAGTAACATATCTTGTTTAGCATTGAATGTCGGTGTTATATACGAATTGTCTTTCTTTTAAATGCATACCTTAAGAAAGGCTAAGGATTCCATCACTCCCAATGGCTCTACCGCGCACCTCGACACCAATCCAGTTATTCTTACGCATCTGCGAATACATATATACATGATAATGATGGCTGTTGACGCATTAATCGAATATAACAATTTCAAACACATTACATTTGCGCATGTTAGAACTGTCCTTGCAAAGTGTAAGCTTTATCCAACGTGCACGTCATTGCAAAGTCTCCCTTTGACAAATCCATAGACGAACCGAAGCAAGATATGTTGTAATCATGCTAGACGGTGTTTAGGTATCTCCACTTTTTCGCTGAAAAAACAGCATAGAATTATGAAAAAAGGCCCCAAACTTAATAAAAAAACAAAGTTTAGATTGTCAAAATGTTTGTTATTATGAAGAAGAACAATCAAAGTATTTTTTATTATTGTATTACAGTGTAACCCGGATATAAGAGACCCGGATATAAGAGAGATTTTCTCTGGTCCCAAATTAGAGCCTGTGTTAATGTATACATATAGACCAAACCTGGATATAAGAGAAACCCGGATATAAGAGACTTCTTCTCCGGTCCCGACAACTCTCTTATATCCGGGTTACACTGTACATTTTTTCTCGAACGTTCAAAATTTAGGTTAAAAATCTTCTTTTCTTTTCTTTTCTTTTCTTTTTTTTTTTTTTTTTTTCGCTTTAGTGGTCAACGTAATGATAACAATTAGTTTTTTAGAGCTTTTCATTCCGGTGAAAAACATTGATTTGGAAATTATTGTAAAAATCAAATAATTGTCAGATTTTAATGAAACTTTCAAGACCTATTCACAAATGAATGAAATTTTTTTTAGAAAGTTTTGGTAAAAATATCTAAAAAATGTTATATGTTACCCCCAACGAGAAATTAAATTTTCATCCCAAAATATCTTTTATTAGTTAAAACCAGGACTCCTTGGAGAATGTAAATCACCTTTTTTTTCAAACTGCTACTCATTTCCTTAAAATCTGATTCGAATCGTAAAAAAAATGCAATAAAACTGGCATTATTTATTTAGAAAAGCTTTTAATTGCTTTTATAAATAATATTTATTAAGAACACTATTGTCTTAAGAAAAAATGTTTTCGATGAATAATGAATTTTTATAGGCATTGTTTTTATTATTTTTATTTTTAATTATAATAATTTATTATAATAATTTTTCAAAAATCTTCTGAAATTCTACATTAGTTTAATCTCGTTAAGTAATATTGTTATTAAGTGAAAACTGTATTTACTAATCAAAAATGAAAAGCTTAATACAATTAACTTGGCACCGAGATTTTTTAAATAATTTTTAATTTTTTTATGTTTATGCAATATTACGCAAGTGCCCATTTTTGAAAATATGGTCGACCATACACGACATTATCATAAAATAAGAGCGATGATTATAGAAAAGTTAAAGTCAATATTCCTAAAATTAGATTACGGGGAATATTTTCAAACATTTTTAAGATTACTGAGTACTTAAAAATTATATAAAAAGGCGCTCACGTCATTTTCTTGAATTATATTTTACAGATAAAGTCACCGTAGAACAAAAATCAATCTGTCATCGCCTCGTCAATTAGGTAAAACATGGCGATGTCGGTTAAAACACAGCTACAGTTTGGTTAAAAAAAAACATTTCTGTGTCATTTTAAACTTAAACAAAATAACATTTGTTTCAAATCAGATTAACAATTATATATTTATTTGAGGAATATTAACAGATTTTAAAAATTCAGCTAATATTCCTCAAATAAAGTTTCAGAGAGTACATTATATTTTGGGGAGATTTTTTTTAAATTACATTGCGATAAAAGACAACTAAAAAGGACGTTAATTAGCTATTTTAGAAAAAGCAAAACATCGATTCGAATCAATATAATTTCTGTTTGAAATACACCAGAGTTTTTTGTTTATGAGAAATAGTAAATTTAATCAATTAGCTTTCAATTAAATCTAAAATGAAGACTTCAAGAAAGTGTTTTCCTTTATGAAAATTCATTTAAACCTTAGGTATCGCGAATTAGTGGAGGTACATAATTAAAGTTGACCGTGCTATTTTTTTTTTAAATGAGTTTTTCTTCTCCGATATGGATTACCTTACATACATACATACATACATACATACATACAAATATATATATATACAGTGTAACCCGGATATAAGAGAAACCCGGATATGAGAGATTTTCTCTGGTCCCAAATTAGAGCCTGTGCTAATGTATATAAAATAGACCAAACCCGGATATAGGAGACGACTTCTCCGGTCCCGACAACTCTCTTCGGGTTACACTGCATATATATATATATATATATACACACACACACACACACACACACACACACATATATATATATATATATATATATATATATATATATATATATATATATATATCAGATGAATTATACAATTATATATTTATTTGAGGAATATTAACAGATTTTAAAAAATCAGCTAATATTCCTCAAATAAAGTTTCAGAGAGTACATTTTATTTTGGGCAGATTTTTTTAAAAATTACATTACGATGAAAGATGACAAAAAAAGGACGTTAATTAACTATTTTGGAAAAAACTAAACATCGATATATATATATATATATATATATATATATATATATATATATATAGGTGCGATTGGTAAATTGTCACGATTTTATATTTTTAATTTCGCGCGTGCGCTGTTTGTTTTTTTATCTTGTCGACTACACAGTAGTACTGCTTGGCATTCACACCGGAACTTCCTGTACGAACATTTCAGAGTGTTTAGGTATCAATCTGAGGACAGTGCAGAGGATTCGGAATGAGTTGAATGAGTCTAATGGTGATTGCGAAAGTATTTGGAGTTATCATTAGTAATGACGAAGTTATACCTCCATTCATCTTTCCGTATGGACTCAGATTCAACATAGAGGCTTACATCAAGTGCCTTGAGGAGGTACCCTGGATCAAAAGGGTGGCTGCTGGATGACCTTATGTCTGGAAAGAGGACTCAGCACTATGCCACACTAGTAGGAGAACCCATCATGTCTGTCAGACAATTTCTGTAACCACATCACCCCTTACATCTGGGCCAGCTTACTCCCCAGACTACAACCCGTTTGATTATTATGTGTGTGGTGCAGATGAGCGAGAAACCAACAAAACTCCTTGTAACACCAAAGATGAACTTAAGACAAGGATTATGGCAACATTTACCAACTTAAACGAGGAAATTAACTAACATCTACTGCCTGACTAGACCTTAATGGTTGAAACTATGGTAGCGGACGTGAAAGTGATTCCTAATTTGACAAATGTATCTTGGTATATTTTCTATTTCTGTTTAGTGTGGTCAGTATTGAAATGTCATTCAAAGAGTTTTTGATACCAGAATATTTATTCTATGAGTGTGCGCGCGCGCGTGTGTGTGTGCGCGCGCGCGTGTGTGTGTGCGCGCGCGTACGTGTGTGTGTGTGCGTGCGTGTTTGAATGAATTTTGATAGTGAGACTGAGAGAGATCTGAGTATGTATGCAAATGTGTGTATCTGTTTATGCATTTAATAGGAGTAGATAGATTCGTCCATCGTCCGGTTCACACTCGTCTCCGGTCTTTTGAACAAGATTAGAGAGTTATCCTTTGTTTCCTGTTTAGGCTTGGGTTTCCGATTCCTTCAAAAGTCTCCTCTTTCTCTTTAACTCCCAGTAACGTCTTGCGTCTTCGTGGCGTTATCGCTTTGCTTAGGGCGAATTGATTTATATATATATATATATATATATATATATATATATATATATATATATATATAAATGTGTGTGTGTGTGTGTATGCATGTGAGTGTATCTCTCACTCCCTCTCTATATCTATTACTCTCTCTCACCCTAAGTTAAGATTGTACGTGTGATCCTGTTTGTGGCACACTTGGAAAGTGCATACCACGGTTAGACGCAAGCCTTGTGAGTGAAATTATTTGTTCGATGGTTGTAATCATCATGACTGAGGCTCTGAGCGTGTTGGCTTGGTTTTGATCTGTTGATCAAGCCACCAGAAACTGTAACCAAGTTCCGCTTAGTATAGTTACAGTATAAACCACAGGTGGGCTCTGTGGATGTTGAAGAAACACAAATGTGCCTGAGCAAGCATCTGCAACAGGGATTATATATATATATATATATATATGTATAATAAAACATTCTTATCCGGTCAAATCCAGACTTGCCCAGAAAAAGGTTATATAAAAAAGTGCTCGATACACGATGCAAGAAATTGGCAGTGTAGAGCTGTCAAATATTGAAATGAAGGAATACTAACCACTTATGCTACCATTTTATATATATCCTCCATTTTAATATATATATATATGTTAAAATGAAGGAATACTAACCATTTATGCTATCATGGTTTCCACCGATAAGGTTATATATATATATATATATATGCGTCTGTTTTACATGGGGTTGATGAGAGTTGGTGAGAGAACCTGTTGGTGTAAATGTCTAGAAAACCTGGAAGTCAAAATGGCTACAATTGAAAGAAAAGAGGAAAAAGAGAAAAAGAGAGAAAGAATAAGGAGGAGTGTAATGTGGAAAAAAAAACAATGTTAAAGACAAATAACCACGACATTCTACACGTATGCACAGTCGCGCAGACACGAGCATGGGTGCACGCGCAAAACACACACACACACACACACACACACACACACACACACATATATACAGTATGAAAAAAAACCTACGCTAATGAAAAGTGTATATAAAAATGAAAAATCGAGAAGTATAAGCAATTAGTTGCTGATACTCCTGACGAGCGAACAGAGTGATTCCCGGAGAATTCTGGAGTCGAGATGCTGAAAACTAACACCAATCAGCTAAGAGACAAACCCTTTACTTCTATTAATTCTCCCTCTCTCTCTCTCTCCTCTCTCTCTCTCTCTCTCTCTATATATATATATATATATATATATATATATATATATATATCGATGTACACTAGCACACACATATGTATATGCGCAAAAGTAGGCGATTATATGGGTGTATGATGACTGAAACTGAATAATGGTTTCACTGCTCATCATTGTAAAAGAATAAAATGCAGAGACCTTTTTAATCATTCATTAATTTCTTTGTCAAGTGTAAATATCTAGCGACGTGACATTCCACGAAGGCTCACAAATTAACTAGTCGATGTTAAAAAGTACACACGCTAATGCGCACACACATACAGATGTACAAATACATACACAACACACATCTAAAATAACGATGACACAACCAAGATAATAATACAAAGGGTGACAGTGTGAAATTGTGTATGTATTTGTTAGGTATAGAGACAAAATAGTCAGACGGTGGGTGGGGAATGTCGTTTTGTTAAGTCGATAATCTCGTCGGATGGGTAAGCGATGCAATAATAGACAACTAATTATTCTACAATTTCCGTTGATGTAGATAATGGACCACGTGTTACTCTAATCGGATGGGGAATGGAGCCGCCACCCAACTCTCCAGCCGTATACATAGATAGGGATGTGAGGGTGTGGGTTTACTGAGAACAGGGAGGAGAACAGAAGAATAAAGAATAAACGATCATGAACGTGGGAAGGATAAAAAAAAAGAGAAAAGGCTTGAAGTAAAGGAGAAGGATCTGATAAAGAAAGACGCTAGATTGAGAGAGAGAGAGAGAGAGAAGTAAAAGTTGTGCGGTAAGCTAAGAAAGAGACGAGGATGAAGAGTAGAAGTAGAAAGAAAAGAAGAGGAAAAAGGAGACAGTGATGGAAAAATGAGAGTAAAAAAAAGCAAAACAAAGATAGTGAAGAAAGAAAGAAAGAAAAAAGAAAGAAAGAAAGAAAGAAAGAAAAGAAAAGAAAGAAAGAAGTGAAAAGAGACAAAAAGCTAAAAAAAAAGTCCAAAAATAAATTAAAAGACGGATTGAAAAAATAACGAAGGGAAAATTTAAAAAAAAAAAGTAGAAAATAAATAAAAAAAGAAAGAAAGAAGCAACTCATAAATAAAATAATGAAACAATTAATGTTCTTAAATCAACAAAATATTTTAAAACATTTTTCTAAAAATAAACAATAGGAAACACGTGTTTTGTCAACGTTACGGGCTTCGAAGCCGTTGTCTATTAAGCAAGGGTGAAGAATCATTTCGTTATCTTTTATTTGTTCGCTTTTTTTAGTCATTTTTTTCCGTTTTGCAAGTAGTTGGTGGTCAAACAATTAATTCCATTGTAACACAGGAAAACAAAATAAAAAGAAAAGCAAAATTTTCATAGAAAGAAAGAAATAAATGAAAGAATAATATAGTGAAGACTAACAAATTAACAATGCATTGAGAATACCGGAAGTAGCCCGATGCGGGACTGTTGTTAGCCATCGACAAAAGCCTTCGCTCATCACATTATTAAACTGATTGATTGGATCGAATTTCAAAGCCAACAATATAGATACCAGAATCTCGAAAAACTATTTTACAAAATCCACCATTTTAATTCTTGTTTTTACTTTGTTCATTTTCAAAGATTCGCTCTTACTATTATTTGAGGTAATTGCATATTTATTTCAAAGGTTTCTAGCGAAGGTCGCTCGGGATCAAGTGACAACAAACTACCTTAGCTGTCCTACATTCTTCTCCATATTTTTGTCAATCCCAATACTACTTTAGTGTGGGCAGTCTCAAACGTTTCTTGAATATGATCCCTCAGTCTAATCGAATGATCTGCATTACAGAAATTATAATATAAATACGAACCTAAGTCTCACGGTCAACATTTTCTCGTTTTCAGATGAGGTTCTGGCGTTTTCCAACATTTTTGTTTTCCGTGTACGGTCTGCTCTACTTTTCGCGTTCCCCACCCAATTTCGAATGTTTATTTTTTTGTTTTTTTGGAAGGCGCGGTTTTCTTCCTTTAAGTTATTGCAGCCAGCATTTGGAAGAAGAAGGAAAGTAGAAATTTTGTGCATGCGTGTTCTTGTTGCATCTTTCAGTCTCTGTTAGTGAAGTTTTTGTTCTTTTTCTTTCTGCCCCATTCAATAATATGAAACTGAAATTACGACTGAGTTAGATAAATACATTTATCACAATAGTGAATCATACTTATTATAAAACCCAGGTTGTGTGTGTGTGTCTGTTCGTTTATGTATTGGATCGAATTTCCAACATTTTTCAACCGATTTCAACAAAACTTCACAGGACTACGTAAAATTACCTTGCGGTGGTTCTGACAGCGCCAAAAATTTGAAAAACACAATTATTTTTGCACAAAATCAATTTGAAAACACGATTAAGAGGCATCACTGTCGCCAGAATGAAAGGGGGACAACTCATATCGAGTTATACTTATAAAAACCCAGGTTGTGTGTGTGCGTGTGTGTGTGTGTGTGTTCGTTTATATATGGGATCGGATTTCCTACATTTTTCAACCGATTTCAACAAAAAAAAAGAACTAATTAAGACATGCGTGTCCGTCAACCTTAAACAATAATCTTTGTCAATTTTATTTTTCAGTCTTTATGATGGTCAATACTTGATCTATCTCTTACTGTTACATCCCCGGGCAACGCTGGGCTCTACTGCTAGTACATAATAAAACCCTGATGATGAGAAATACACCGAGCTAAAACAACCCACTGGATTTGTGGTCGAAAGGTTGTAAAAATAAAGTTCATGGTTTTCTCACAGGATATTCTTGTGATGGGAAACCTACAAAGAGTGAATGTGTTCGTCAGAGTGACGAGGATTTGTGTGGCTTGTGAAATGCCTTCTTAGAATGTCTTCTCTTAGGCTGTTTTGAAGTCAAGGATCTTATACATGACGATTGACTCCCAGACAAAGATTTGGATTTTTTTATTGGTTGCTGTTAACTAATGAGAATGTTGTGCTTAATGTGTTAGTTATTTTTTTTGTTTTTTTTTTGTTGTTTTTTTTTTTTGTTTTTTTTTTAGTGTCTGTTGCTATGCGGAATCCATGCTGATTGAAAGATAAATAAGCAGGTATAAGATAGGAGTAGATGACGACAAAGTCTAAGATGTATTATTTCACCTTTGTAAACATAACCCTAGAGTAATTTGAGACCTATTTCCCTTTTTATATGTCCACTGCGTAGCCATAAACAGATCTTTTCGTCCGTGGTATTCTCATGGTATTGTCTCATAAACCAGCTTCTGGTTCGGGGTGATGCTGTGACACAATGGGACCCAGCTGTGACTAGAATATCCACACCGGCTCAAGATTATTTTAGCTGAGTCTGAATGTCTGGGGTTTTAAGACCATTAATAAAAATCTATGAAATGAGTTCTTTAAAGTAATCATTCGCTGTCAAGAATTAGAAAAAATTATAAATAAATGAAAACATTCGGGATCAAGTGAAAGGGAGCTAAGAAATTCCGGTTACAGGCTTATATTGGCAGAGTCACAGTTAGAATGGTCAATTACGAACCGAGGATGGCGAGACGGGGGTTGGTTATCAGCCTGTCGTTTAGGTTGACGAACGAGACGGTTAGCAGAAGAGAGATGTAGCCAAAGGCTGATGGAATTCTCGTTGACCGAAGGGAAGATCTGGCCTTTTAGTCTGTCATGAAAGAAAATAAGTAGCAACAATGATGTTCTAAGTGCTACTTACTTACCTACTCTGTGAATAAATAACCAAATATAGAGGAAACATAATTACAGTTTTCATTTCTTGCCGTTGCATTATTTCACCTTTGTAAACATACCCCTAGAGTAATTTGAGACCTATTTCTCTTTTTATATGTCCACTGCGTAGTAATTTGAGTCCTATTTCTCTTTTTATATGTCAACTGCGTAGTAATTTTAGTCCTATTTCACTTTTTATATGTCCACTGCGTAGTAATTTGAGTCCTCTTTCTCTTTTTATATGTCCACTGCGTAGCCATAACCAGACTTTTTCGTCCGTGGTATTCTTTACATATCTCATAAATTATTTTTCTTTACTGAATTCCTTACCATTCCCCCATTCATTGATTTTGTTTTTTGATTGTGTTGCATTTTCAAGTAATTAGCAGGATCCTTTCTTTACTCTTCTGTATGCGTTTTTAAAGTTCTGTTATTGCAAATAGAAAAAATCTCCGAGGATATTATTCATTCCGGTTCCTTCTTATCTTATGAAACAGAATCTTTTGGTATCACCTTTGAAGTGTGACACTTTGTGTATCACCCGTTAATCCATCGGTTTAAGGTTTTCTCTTGTCCAAACAAGACACAGACTTTTTATTATATCTTGAGCCATCTTTCTTGACTTTTCTGATTCAAAAAGGTGACCGATTTCTTTATTATTTCATCTCTTCTAATTTTATCAAATCCCGTTCTATTGTAGCGTTTGTGAATAAGAACTTTAAAATCTGAATTAACATTTGGTAAGAGAAACAAATTAAACAGATTCAAATTATAGCAGAGACATAAATAATATATTCCATTAATGAATAAGTCTCAGACAAAATAAAAAACGTCTGCATTATTCAATATTATTAAGTTGCGATATCCCTACAGAATGGATAACAACTTTTGGTTGATACGACAGGGTCGTAATATGTTCAGTGAAGAATATCTTAGAAAAGTCCTCGATTTCTTTAACCGTGAATTGCTTTCCGTTATAAGAGACTATCGTATATGGCATGCCATATCTCGCAAACATTTCATGTAAGAAATTCACTATCACTGAAGATGTTGCATTTTTGCACTTTTCGTTCTTTGTTATTTACTTTTTTTATTTTTGCAATAAAGACGTCATTTTCCGCATTTTCTTTTATTTCTTCCATTCTAACTGGCAACTCTCGTACCACGTTTCACAAAATGTTTTTTTTATTTCCATTTCTCTTTTTATTGCTGTAATGACCGTGTCCTCAAATGGTTCCACATTTTTAGGCATTAATCTTAATAATCCATCCACATATCCTAAATTTTTAGACTGTTGGTTTGGTTTGATTTGGTTTGGTTTGGTTTATTTTGTTTTACGGCATATCAACCTCAATGGGTTATTTAATACTGACAATATTTTTTATTGCTGGTAATATTTTGTTTTGTCAAAAATCTGTTTCTGGCAATATTTTTCTTTCAAAATTGTATTGCTGGTAATAATTTTTTTCAAAAAAGTATTGCTGGTAATAGTTAACTATTTGCCCATAGCTGGGACCCTAACAGGTGCTACCACCCCGGGTTAGGGTGGACCTGGGAACACTAGCAATTAAGAGGTGGTTCCACGCTCCTCAAAACCTCCTGATCAGAGGCCTTGCTGCTGGATGTAGTTTATCGTCTTACCCTGGATGTTAGACGGTTGGTACTCCATCGTAAAATCATAGTTTAATAAGACGGTACCTCAGCTTTGTAGTCTATTAGTTGTATGTGCAGATATTCCTTTCTTTGAACCATATATTGTTAATAGAATCCTGTGGTCTGCTTGCAACCAAAAATTTCTTCCATGAATAAATTTATGAAATTTCTTCACGGCAAATATAATTGCTAGAGCCTCTTTTTCTATCTGGCTGTATTTTTTTTCTGCGAGCGTGAAGCATGAGCGAAGGCTTTTATTTTACCGCCATCGTATTTGTGTAAAATTCCCGTTCAAATACCGTACTTACTAGCATCTAACGCCACTACAATTTCTGCTTTTGGATCGTAGTGCGCTAATGATAAATCTGACGTAAATCATCTTTTTTTTTATTTCGTCAAACGCCTTTTGATTCCACTTCCACTTTACTCTTTTTATGTAGATCGTTCAGTGAATCGCTCAAATTATGCATATTATGTATTTATATTTGACAGTAATTAGCCAGTCCTAGAAAAGCTTGTAGTTTGTTGGTGTAGGCATATTTTTAATTGCACTTGACCTCGACAGATCTTGTTGACAACCATTTTTATCAATAATTTGACCAAGGTATTCAATTTTCGGCAAAAACAATTCGCATTTTTCTTCACTGAGCCGTACTCTCTTGGTTTTTCCAAAATTGTTTTTCTATGCCCAAATGTTCTTTAGATACACTTTTGATTAATATGTCGTCCAGATACACCACTGCGAAATTGCAATCCGCAAGCAGGGTACCCATAGCTTGTTAAAAAATAGCTTGTGCCAAATTTATACCAAAGGGAAGTCGGTTGCCTGGCAACCGTCCTCTATTTCTTGTAGTGTAATATTATTGTTTTCAATTTTCGTCAAATTTTTCGCTCGTATTTCAGCATCTTTTTAGCGGTTAAATCTTGAGCGAAAATTAACCCTTTGAACATTTAACCCTTTAGAGTTATTTCCTTTATTCTAAACTTTTCACATTCTTTGTTGATGATATCAGCATACGTGACAAAATCTTCGACCTCTTTTTTGGTTAGATTCATGCACTTTTCCAACGAGCATTAACCAGAGAGCTCTTGTCACTAAAGATTTTAACGAGAATGTGTAGCATGTCTTCAAACCCGATTTCACCTGGGTTTTTTTTTTCGATAACATTTTGTAGTATTTTTCATACTCTGTCGGAGCTATTTTCATCAACAAAAATCTCGTTTTTCTCTCATCTTCTCAGACGCTGCATTCCTGACTGAATATTTGTTCATATCTACGAAAATACGCAGAAAATGTCAGTCCATCAGGATTGTATACAAATTCTGATATAATGTTTTGGACAGCGTCTGGCGTAAGAGACGTTGATGGATTTTTTGTTTTCTTCAGAATTATATCCAACAACTCCTGTTGCTGTTTTTGTAGTTCTAACAATTGTTGATTGTGTTGTTTTTGGTGTTTTTGTTTTTGTTGTTGAATTTCAACTATCAAAGTCAAAATTTGTCCCATATTCGCAAGAATATGTTGTTGGGTTTTTTTCCTACACCCAAGAGACAATTTTTTTCGTTCTTCTACACAACAAAAAAAAATTTAAACCAACGTGGTTAAAATTCTTGTCGTCATCCGTATCCTTGTTCCCGAAGCAACAAGTATATTTTTTCCGTACTTGTTCACTCAGTATGAGTTTCCCAAGTCCTTGTAACTCCATTAACAACCCGTATGAGTTTCTGAATCCTCGTTACTGTTATAAGTCGTAAGGGTTTCGAATCCTCGTCACAGCGGTTATAAATTGTCTGAGTTTTGTCACCACTGTTAGAACGCGCTTTATAGCGCTTATAATATTAATAAGGCTTCAGCTACTTACCGTGACGCCTGTATTAGTCTGAAGACTGACTCTAAACGGCTATTTTTTTCTCTTACCTCTGACTCGGAGCTCTTTATTTATAGTTATGGACTAGTTCATATGGTCACCGAGATGTACTATTTACTCCACAACAATATCAGATTAGAACAATGTTATGGTCTCTGTCTGAGTTTCTGGGTTGAGGAGTTATCATTATTTACACACTTTATATTCTGACTACTGTCCTGATCTTTGTTGTTACCCTGATTGATATACAACTGAGGACGACCGGAAGGCACAACGGCCGAAACGTTGTGATAGAAACAACAAAAATGAAGACAATAGTCCGAATATAAATAGTGCAAATAACGTTATGGACAGTATAATCAAACCTTTCTCGAAATTCCAATTCGTTCAATCTTGAGTCTTTTATTTTTGTCTCAATTCCAATTACACCTACTATTCTAACCTTCATATGCAATATCTTTCTCAACTCTCTAGTGAGGTCTTGGTATTTTTTTCTAATTTATCACCCTACTGTCTCCTTTCTTCTTTAACATGACTACCACATCTGAATTTCTTGCTTAAATCGTGTGATGGGTGTGGGTATTGAAATCCTAGAGTTTTGTGAATTTCGTTTTCCAGAACAGTCTCTGGTTTTTGCTAGTAATACTATTGGTATTGGGTTGGTGCATAATTATCAGGCGTTTTTGTTGGCGAGTTATTTGTCAATAAAAATTGCCGTTTTGTTTACTTTTTTTTTAATAAAGTTAATTTTTTATTTTCAGGTTATAAAAATGCGGGTCGATAATCATACGCTCCGGAATAATCATTTAAAAATGTTATTGTTGAATTGTTACCTTTCTTTTTTCATAATAATTGTTTTTAAAAAACGCCTGATAATTATGCACCTACCCAATAATAGTAATAATAGTAATAATTCGATTCGTGACACAAAAAAAATCTTCACGAGTTCGTTCCACATAGTTTTTACAATCATCATCACCATTATTTTATGTTGCTTTGATTGTGTCTCGAGAGAATCTTCATTTCCGGCGGATAGACATTAGAGATTGCAAGTTTCCCGTTAGTCGGAATTAAATGACAATCAACGAAACAGCAAGTGTCCGTCAATGCCACACGCAACAGGCAAATATCCGCTGTCCAAGTTTACACACAGAATCATTAAGGTTGAAATCTCTAATTTCATTCTGGATAATTTCTACCCGGCTCGTATACATCGTTTTGTTCTTGTGTCATTTTTATTTTTTACTACAGTGATCACGTAGCAAATAGGTTTGTCTTGCAGATAGAGGGGGTGAGAGTGGGGTGAGAGAAAGACAGTTATCGGCCTAAATACTATGGCTCATTCGGTAAAAAAGTTGACCGTTTCAAGCACATCACTAGAATAAAAAGTGTAAATTAAACAAATTATTACAATTTTAGAAAGTTCAGATATCATTTCATGTGCTGACAAGAGTTATGTCCCTTGAATCTATCTTATTGTATTTCAGATGTGATTAACAATTATTTAGGCTAGTTTATTCGTACTATAAAAATTACGTTCGACTGTAAGCAATTTTGCAGTTAAATTGATTATATTTTCTTCACAAGTAATCTAGGATTTCTGTCTAGATTTGCCACACGTAAGAAAGAATTCTGCTTTTTAAATCATTAAAGAAAATTATCTAAAGAAAGACCAAGCGAAACAAAAGAAATAAAAAGTAATATATTATCTTCCCTTCTAAAAAAGGAGATATTATTATTTGCTATAGAAAAACGTGGCATGTTTACTAATTGATATCAAGTAATTTCTCCTGTTAACATAACAAGGAAATATCTCATTACTAAGAAGGGGAGACCAGGCTGTGTGACCAATAATTATATCATAATGTATTTTTTTATTAAAGATGCTTCTGAGGCAATTACGCTATATTTCCCAGATGCAAATCTCTTAACTAGCGTTTTTGAATCGGCAAAAACCCCTCCTCCAAAAATCATTTCACTCTTATGAGAAAACTTAAAACTAAGAAAGCCTGATATATAGGCTTACCATAATTTATAAATTTCAATCCAGGACAGTTTTCAGTATTTTATTATAGGTTTAATTTTTTTATTTAGGCAGTAAAGCCCCTAAGACACAAGGGGTTACTGGGTGTGAAAGAATTAGAAAACAAGCATTATTGAGGAGGGAGAACAATGGAAGAGTAATCAAGAAAACATTGTATTTAAATTTTTTGCAGATCAAACTTGGCTGGAAATCAACAGACTTGATTTGACTACATGTCGCCAATTCAATTGTAAATTGTTGTGACCTGGTTGATAATCTAGTAATGCGCTAAAATTCTTAAAGTCTAGGTACCATAGCAAAGATCTCATCCGAACAATCACCATGAAAGTATTTATAGAAAAGGTACAGGGACGTAACCTTACGGTGGTGGAAAAAGGATATGAAAATAAAATTTCCATTCACTCAATATAGCACAAATGCACACGAATAGTCTCCACAGTGAGAACTGAAATCTTCACTAATGGACAAACGGTGTAATTCGCTAATCATTACCGCAAGCCGGGGTACCAAAATGTAGATTCAATAATGATGTATTATTGTATTAAGATTTTTACAATGCAAGAAACAGTTATAAACTTAAAGTCCAGCGGCTTTTCCGGTAAAGGCTACCGTCACATGAATCTAAAAACAAAGGAATCGACAAGAATTATGGTCGTCAAACTCCCTAAAAAAATTATAAAAACTAATTCTCTTTTTTAAAAAAATGATCTCGCTTCACTTTTGGCTGGTTTATTTTTTAAATTAATGACTATTGAAAAAGACGTATTTAAATTATCGTTGCGCAAACTTTGTTTAAAATCTCCTTGTTCTTTTATTAAAAGACTTCTAAGTTCTAAGATGTACAAATCGGTTTTTATTATAAAAAAATTATTACAGTGCAATAATCAGAACCAAAAACAAGCCAGAAGATTCTTTACAAAAATAATCTCATCCATTTTACAATTATAAACAGTCTCCACCAATTGTGTGTGTGCGCGCGCGTGTGTGTGTGTGTGTGTGTGTGTGTGTGTGTGTGTGTGTGTGTGTGTGTGTGTGTGTGTGTGTGTAAGGAGACTTTTTTAAAAAGACTGTAAACTTGTGGGACATTGCAGAAGTGTGTAAATATGTCTTCCGCAAAAAGACCCGGCATATTATATTCTGTGATGTTAACAAAAAAAATATTCAAATAATAGAAAGCACTTTTCGAATTAATGTGGATCGATCTTACTTTTTCGAAAAAGCCACTCACTTCTTTCCCATAGACGCAACGATGCAAGCCTCTATCGCTATTTCCATGTCAAATATGCCGATGAGCTCCACTCTTTACTTCCACCAGTTGAGACACAGAGAAGAAGTCCCGCCCTGGGTATGACGATAAACTACATCCGCGTACTGAGTAAGACGATAAACTAGATCCAACAGCCAGGACGTTTTGAGGAGCGTGGAACCACCTCTTAATTGCTGGTGTTCCCAGGTTCACATTGACCCAAGGGGGTAGCACCTGTTAGGGTCCCAGCTATTGGCAAATAGTTAACCCCCAAACTGGGATCAAAACACTATGAAAGTGTAAAAATAGGTCTTAATACCAGAAATACATTTTTGTAAAAAATTATTACCAGAAATAAATTTTTGAAGAAAAAATTATTACCGCCAATACATTTTATATATATATATATATATATATATATATATATATATATATATATATTTCTGAGATGAGGTATTATGTACATTATTTACATTATTCGGACTATTGTCCTATATTTATTAAAATGTTTCGGCCGTTGTACGCTCCGGCTTTCTTCAGGTGGTTGGAATGTCGAACTGAACACTTTGTTTCGCTCACTGGGGTAGACTGTTCTAGTTCCACGTGAGTGTGAGTTCAATACCCGGTTAAGAACTTTCAGAGGGAAAATTAACAGGAGATAACTAATAACTGACATCCATTAAACATGGCACGTGAAACTAGAACAGTCTACCCCAGTGAGCGAAATAAAGGGTTCAGTTCGACATTCCAACCACCTGAAGAAAGCCGGAACGTACAACGGCCGAAACGTTGTAATAAATATGGCGACAAAGATGAGGAAAATAGTCCGAATAATATATATATATATATATATATATATATATTACCAGCAATACATTTTGAAGAAAAAAAATTACCAGCGATACATTTTTAAAGAAAGAAATATTACCAAAAATAGATTTTTGAAGGAAAAAATATTACCAACAACAAAAATTTTGTCGGCATTAAATAACCCATTGAGGTTGATATGCTGTAAAACAAAATAAACCAACCCAAACAGAGAAATCACCCACATTTGCTCTGTATTTCATTTGTAAGGAGGAAATTCTATTCAGACAACTTTTCCTCTGAGAACTGTTACCCTATGGCACAAATCCCTGTGTGGATACTCCTCCTGAACGCTCTTTAAGTCAAGGGTCAATCGTTATCTAGCCTCCCTATTCTCCTTATTCTTATAATCTTCACTTCCTCGTATATTTATATCACACAACCTCATTCAGTAACCCTTTAGCATAAGTGATTTTTGAGTATTGTATTAGGTGAACTTTAGTATAAATAAAAAAAATAACTATAAGATGGTTCTAATCGAACCAGAGAAAGAGGACATTCTCCAAGTTAGGTATCTCTGTTCCAACTAAACTCATTCACGCTGTCTCACACAAATTAATGAAAGACTCTATAACTCAAAGACAAAAAAGTTCTTAGGAATTTTCGACACTAAAACTGAACAATCTATATACATTTTTGCGTAGTAAATTTCGTCATACAAGAAATTCTATTAACTGAACTTAGGGCATCATATCAGAGGTACCAAAACCAAACAAGTGCGGAAATTTAAATATCTGGGAAGTGTTTTAATAGAGGACGGAAAGAATGACACTGAAATCCGAAGTCGTATTGGAATAGCCAAGGAAACATTCCAAAAGCTAAGCAGAGTACTAAGAAGTAGGAAAACTTCGCTAGAAACAAAAAAGAGAGTACAAAACTGCTATGTGATATCTGTCCTCCTGTATGGCAATGATTTCTGGACGATCTCCTCAAAGATGAAGAGGAGACTTGAAGCAAGAGAAATATGGTTCTATAGAAGGATGCTGAGAATACCTTGGAACGAACATGTGAGCAACGACGAAGTTTTGGAAAAATGGAAACAAAAAGGAAACTAATACTTAACATCAGTAACAGACAGTTGGGGTTTCTGGGGTGCATAATGAGGAAGGAGGGCTTGGAAAATCTGATACTCATGGGGCAGATAGAGGGAAAGAGGACAGAGGAAAACAAAGCATAACATATTTGGTGATCTTGAGTAAATGGATGGCGGAACAGGACTTAGAAGAAACAACAGGAAGACAAAGTTTATTAAGAGCTATAAGGGAAAGGTAGTTGTAGAGAGTCATGATCGCCTACGTCCTTAGGGGACATGACTCATAAAGAAGAATATATAGAAAACCGTTGCAAACCTTACATAAAATATGTTGACTGAAAAAACATTTACCGTAATTCTCCATGTATAATACGCCTTCATCCATAATTCGCACCCCTAAAATTGTTCTGAAATTGTGGGAAAATGCTTATACTCACGCATAATACGCACCCCTTGTTTGGTAATCAAACCCTATAAATTGTACCTCTCCAATTTCATTACGACCAGCGTTTCCTACTCTTATTAAAAATGGTTTTAAACATAGAATAATATTATTCTAATTTAGTTTTATGATAATTCTTATTTTATTTTACATTTGTAAGTATTGTTAGGTATATATAATTGTATTTGACATCCTTATGGGGTCGCAATCGCCGAATGTTAGTGTCTAAATGTCGTATGTTTGTGGTGAGTAGTCATTTCGCAACTGAAATCGACCTATGAAACGGCAATTTTTTAATGATGTTTTTGTCGCTGTGCATAATACGCATCCCTAATTTTGCTTATTATTTTTTAGGAAAAAATACGTATTATTATACATCGGGAATTACGGTATGTTTATTTTACCAATAAGTGTATTAAAGTGGTAGAATGAAGTGAGAGGGGAGGAATAAATCTCTCTCTTTCTCTCTCTCTCTCTCTCTCTCTCGTCCTTCCTCCCTCCCTCCTTTCCTCCCTCCTCTACCCTCCCCTTTAGTAAGATGATATACATTTCTATCATTTGGCACTTTCTCTCTGTGTTTAGTTTTGGGAGCATCTACTTACCAGTCGAAGAACGTTGTTTACGGAAGATTCATTGTCTTGGTTTAAAAATAAGTAATAAAATAATAATTCTGCAGCAAATTTATTCACATTAAAATTTATTCACATTAAAATTTATTCACATTAAAATTTATTCACATTAAAATTTATTCACATTAAAATCTTTGACTTATATTTAAATATTTGGAAATTACATTTACCGTATAAAACATTTCTTTCATTATCATTATTATTAGTTGATCAGTTATGACTTCGTTATAAATATGGCCAAATAATGTACTAAATATTAGTTCACTGCAGCTTAAATATTTTACATATCATTAATGGATACAAATTCGCGAACAAAAGATAGTAATAATGTCACAGCATTCATTTATTAATTAATTAATTTATCTTTGAAAAATCAAATTTTTTAGCGGTGCTTTGAATAACTACTCTCAGGTACCAATTCAAATCCTTGCTTGTTAACTTTGGGATTTTTTCGCCACCCCACGTGCTTTTAAAGAGCCCCTACGGTTTATTAATTTGTAGCTATTCACGGTCACCCTAATGTAATAAATTGCTGAAAGGTTTCTTTATTTCTTCGAAATTTTTGTCAGGCAGAGTTTGAAAGATTTGCTTTTAATCATTTCCTCATCACCCGGTTTATTGAAACCCGTTAACTAGTTTCGCCTTTTTTTTCTAACTACCCTGTTTATTTAAAACACTCCCTTTTATTTCATTGATTTTTCCACCTTTCATCGTTTACTACGACTTCCTTTTATTCTAAAAAAAAGCCTGTTGTAGTCTGCTTGTAATCAGCTTTTGTGTTAGGCACAGAATGACTGAAGGTAGTTTGTCAAGGGCTGAGAGAACTTCCAATTTCTTGCATTAGTGTCAAAATAGCGATTGCAGAAATTCTTGTCTTATCTATGCATACAATAACTGCAGTCGTAATTAAAAAATAACCTTGTATAAAATTCATTACTGATTGAAATTCGGTATTTGGTTTGTAGTCATTTACAGCAGAATGAAATGAAGATATTTCCCAAAAACAAGTTGTACGAAAAATCATATAGGAATTGTGTTCAAAGTTTCGTTTCAGCACCGAAAAAGACAAAACGCAATTTTATATAGATATAGCGCTTCATAATGTGTGAACTGTACTTCTGAGTACATTTTTTTTGTATTTCTTTAAGACATGGGCTACTAGTAATCCCTTCAATGAGTCTATTTGAACCTTTTCCAATCAATCTCCAGGCTTCAATTACAACTGGAATTATTGATGTCATCATGTGCCACATTTTTTAGATTTCCATTTTAAGATCCTTGTATTTTGATAGTTTTTTATTTATTTATTTTTTTAAAGATCTTCAAAGATGCATTGCAATCTGCAAGGACTGCCATGTCAATAAGAAAGTACATTCTGTTTTTCTGGTCTTTGATTACGATATCTGGGCGATTAGCGTTGATTGTTCTGTCTGTGTGTATTGTAAAGTCTTATTGTTACAGGACCTATCTCCGTAACCGGATCTGTCTGGTATTCATAACAATTTCTTGCAGTTACCTTTCCGTAAGTGCTGCAAATTTTCCAGTGCAGATAATGGCCCACCCTCTCATGCTGTGCTTTATATTCAGAAGGTGCCAATACCGTACAACCTGATACAAGATGGTTAATTGTTTCTGGATATTTATCACAGAATCTGCATTTCGAGTTAACGTAATTTTTCATTATGCGTGCTTGGTAATTTCTATTTAGTAAGCATTGGTCTTGTACAGCAAGAATAAAACCTTCGGTTTCAGTTTTTAACTCTGCACTACGTAGCCACTGATGAGTACAGGGGTTGTCTACATCGGCTTGTTTGATACAGACAAAGTATTGACCATAAAGAGGCTTATCTTGCCATCGTTTCTGCATTTGGCATATTGCATTTGCTTTTGCTTTCTTTTTGGGTTCTTTGGCGCAGCAGTATTATTATTATTATTATTATTATTATTATTATTATTATTTTCTTTGATTTCTGAAGTTTAAACATTTCTTTCCGGGTCCCGCCCAGGGACCTAAGGTTAGAAATGACATCATGACACATTCCACTGACAAAAAAAAAAAATTACATAGATAAAGCCCTTCGTAAAGTGTGGGATGTACTTGTCAGAACCATTTTTTTGTATCTCCTTGAGGCATGGACTTCCAGGAATCCCTTCAATTAGTCTACTGCAATCTTTTCCAACAAGTCCTAGGGCTCCAACTACAACAGGGATTGTTAATTATTATTATTATTATTATTCGCAGCCGCCTCCTCCTCCTCCTCCTCCTCCCAATTCTTCTTCTTCGTCGTCGTCGTTGTCTTCTTCGTCGTCGTCTTCTTCTTCTTCTTCTTCTTCTTCTTCTTCTTCTTCTTCTTCTTCTTTCAATCCACATAAGTCTAGGTTGATTTATTATTTGCAGGAATAAGCAAAATCAAACATTTGTTAACCAATTGGTTGATGCTTTAAACTAAAGTTACAAAACAGATCTCACCTTTTTGCGAGTCGGACATCGTTATTCATTCTTAACGAAGCATACAGTCGCTAAATATTTTTGGCGCGTAAACTAGCTACTGATCGGCTCCGAAGTGTCTGGTTCGGATGTACGTTGATTGATTGAAAACCCAATTTTCTTGTAGTGTGATCATCTTTTTATACAGCTTTTTTGTATTTTTTGTAGAAATAACCTAATCCCTTCTTCCGCATAAAACAATTGAATCATTTAAATTTTATAAGAAAACAAAAGAATAAAAAAAAAGTGATATGTAAACCTAAAATATTTTCTAGCCTCAAACTGGGACTGTTTTCCATTTTTATTATAGAATTAGTTTTTTTGTATAATTTCAATGTTTTCATTATTCAATACCTCTTAAGCTCCAAGGCTGACACACACGCACGAAAATGTACACAAACATAGACACACACGCACATGCCCAAACACACACTGATAGCTTATATCCTCAAGGTAGACTCCCTCAAACTGAAACTGTTCTGGCCAAACCAGGAAATATGTTAAGCCTAGGGAAGAGAAATCAAACCTTAACTCACGGGAAATAAATGTAAAATTACAGCAAAATCTAAATTAATGAAACATTTTAGTTGATTCTGTGCCGTGAACATTTAGAAGTCATGGATAGTTTGGTTTGGTTTATTTTGTTTTACGGCATATCAACCTCAATGGGTTATTTAATACCGACAACTTTTTTTTCCTGGTAATATTTTGTTTTGTCAAAAAATCTGTTTCTGGTAATATTTTTCCTTCAAAATTGTATTGTTGGTAATAATTTTTTTCAAAAAAGTATTGCTGGTAATAGTTAACTATTTGCCCATAGCTGGGACCCTAACAGGTGCAACCACCCTGGGTCAGGGTGGACCTGCGAACAGCAGCAATTAAGAGGTGGTTCTATGCTCCTCAAAACCTCCTGATCAGAGGCCTTGCTGTTGGATGTAGTTTAACGTCTTACCCAGGACATGGATGTAGTTTAACGTCTTACCCAGGACGAAGAAGTCATGGATCTATGATTCATTTTCTGATTTTTTTTCTAATTGAAAATAATATGGTGAATGATATTTTGTTAATATGCTATTAATAATAATAATAATAATAATAATAATAATAATAATAATCAAAAGTTAAATCACCACCACCCCCATCATTTCATAATATTGATAGAATGTTTATATATATTTTTATAAATACAATCGTACCTATTGAAATTTTTAGGCCATGAGGTGTTACGTCAATCAAAATGATTGACGTAACTCTTCCAATATTTATCAACATTTCAAAGAAGATTTCAAAAGAGAAAACGAAAAGACACAGTGTTTAACAATGTTAAACAACATTTCCACAGAAATTCTTCTAGTTATATTTAAAAAAGATTTAAGTATAAAAACATATAAATCTACATAAAAATCATGTCTTTGTACAAACGTTGTTTGTCTACGATTTATTACTGATTGAATACAGCAATTGTGGCGCAAGGCCGAAAAAAGTGGGAGATGGTTCAAGACTAGTCGACACTAACTATCCTATACCTAGCTAATCAGATTCACGACCTATTCTTTCGTTACAATTTACCCATTCACCATAAGTCACCATTCATTCTTACATACACCAAAATACCTCACACACACAGGTCATCTACTAAAAATAAAAAAACAACAACCTGCAGAGTAAAAATTTCAATATGTACGATTGTGTTTACAAAAATATATATAAAAAATTCTATCAATACTAGGAAATGATGGGGGTGGTGTTGATAAAATGTTGTTTGTCTTGTAATGAAAAAAAAACGGATGTAGTGGTAAGGAACGCGTCAAAATGAATGAAACGCCGCCAGCGTGTAGGCAATGCAACTGAAACGTGCTTAATATGATGGCGATCATGTTCATCTTGTAATTTTCCGTTAGTTGATTAGTTACTAAGAGGAATTAATCAAACAGCTTAGTATAAATCTTATGGAACTCTCCTGCCATTCTATTCATTCTTCCGGGCCAGGAATGTATTAATTTGTTGTGTACGTAACTATCAGCAAGCGTTTTAAGGATCAGACGTCTCTACTATTTACTCCTGCCTCAATAGTAAATCTGGTATCGTTGACAAAACTAACCTGGCTGCTGATTTCGAAAAGGACCTCAAATCTGTGGTTGGCTGGGACAGGAAATGGCTTGTAAACTTTAATACCTCCAAAACGAAACTGCTCTCCTTTACCCAGCACAGCGAACCCTCCCTGCCTCCGATCAGAATGGCTGATTCCCAACTCCTTGAGAATGCCTCGTTACGCCTGCTTGGTCTCACTCTGTCCACTAACATGAGGTGGAATAAATACATTGAATCAAGAGCTTCATCTACCGCAAGGAAAGTTGGTTCTCTGTGTTGTGCCAGAAAGTTTTTTTCTCGTCTGAGTCCATCCTTCAAATCTATATATCAACCATCCGTCCGTGTATTTAATATTGCTGTCATATATGGACTGGTGCTCCCGCTGTACGTCTCGCGATCCTCGACAAAATCTTGAGACGAATATGCAATGCGATAGGTCCTGATCTGGCATCTAGTCTACAATCGCTATCCCACAGACGTGGCGTGACTTCCCTCTGTCTATTCTACAAGTATTTTCATGGAAACTGTTCCGACGAGCTACTTTCGCTGGTTCACAGACTGCATGAATTTAAGCGAGCTACCAAGCTGGCATCTCGGTCCCCACCCCTTTCACAGTCAAAACGGTTAAATCCGAGGGCTCCAACTACAACAGGAATTGTTAATGTCGTCATGCGCCACATTTTTGAGATTTCGATTTCAAGGTCCTTGTATTTTGATAGTTTTTTTGAAGATCTTCAAAGATACATTAAAGTCTGCAGAGACTGCCATGTCAATAAGGTGGCATATTATTATTATTATTGTTTTATTTCCTTTGCTTTCTGGTGTATACACATTTCTTTCCGGGTCCCGGCCAGAGACCTAAGGTCAGAAATGGCATCATGATATTTTCCACTGAGCATTTTTTTTTTAAATCGCACATATTTTACATAAACAAAGCCCTTCGTAAGGTGTGGGCTATACTTGTGAGTACAATTCTTTTGTATCTCCCCAAGGCATGGGCTAGCAAGGATTCCTTTAATGAATCTATTGGAATCTTTTCCAATCAATCCGTATTTTGATAGTTTTTTTTTTTTTGAAGATCTTCAAAGATACATTACAGTCTGCAGGGACTGCCATGTCAATAAGGTGATACATTTTGTCTTTGCAGCCTCTAATCGCGATGTTAGGGCGATTAGATTTGATTGTTCTGTCTGTGTGTACTGCAAAGTCCCATTCTTCCTATTATTCCTTTATTATTATTATTATTATTATTATTATTATTATTATTTAAGCAGACAGTTCAGTACATAGGCATTAAAACGATACCCGAGTTAAAACAAATTATTTTTAGGATATTATATGTATGTTCTGAAAAAATGTTTTCGCCGTCCCAGAAGACAAATATAAAATATTTAAAAGATCAATATCTGGATATATTTTTATTTCTCTCTGACGCGGAAACAATTCACTATTATCATTTATAAGCAAAGAGCGGGTGTTACGTTTAAATGGAATCATTAGGTTTAAGTGACTTTTTGCTAACTTCTGATTTTATGAAAAATTTATTTTAAAAAAATATAATTTCTTTATGAGCGTTTTCATTCATTTTTTTTAAATTTCTTCGAAACGTTTTTGAATGTAACTGTTTTCACACTTTATCACCGTGAATATTTTTTTTGTTATTATCATCATCATCATTATTGCCTTCTCTTTTCTATTATTTTGTTGTGTGTTCATTGTGTTTTTCACACCAGTAACAACGTAGCTCCTGCTAGAGATCAAGAGACAGCAAATTTCTTTAATTTCCAGCACTCTCCACAGTATAGAAATGTAGTAACGTTTTGATATTCTGAACATATTTAAATATTTCATAGACATTCAAAACTGGAACAAGAATGGTCTTGAACAAAAAACCAGCATCCTTACCAAGTATTCTAAGATAGGGGTTTCAAACTTTACCAAAACAAATGGAGTAAAGAGCAGTGACTTCGCTTACCGTGAATCCATCATAAAAAATACAAGATGTGAAATTAGTAAATACTAAACACTTCAAATACCTCAATTATAACAAATTTAGTAAATGGGATAAAGAAATCGGACATAGAACAGGCTGCGCTAGAGGTAGTTTCGCTCAATACCACCAGTTGCTACGAAACTAAAACATTATTCAAAAAAAATGAGTCATATTCTTAAATAGCCTCGTCAGATTGAGACTTTCATGTGGATGTCATTCATGATGCCAAACTCGTTTAGAAATATCAAAATTGTCGGATGTACACAACCGTTTTCTCAGATCGATGCCTAAAATGGTTCCGAGTGAGCTAAGGGTCTAAGTCCCCTTTTCTTTCTTCGAACCTTGTGGACTGGCGCTAAAGAATCACAAACAAAAACTTTACCAAATAACAGAAACCACATCACTTGAAGAATTTCAACAGCGGCAACTACTAAAATGGATAGCATATATAACTCGAAGAAAGAATAATGACATAATAAAAATTATGATGTTCCACAATACTGCAAACAAACGCCAAGGAAGGAAGCCTCTACCCCCCTATCAATATTAGAAAAAAACGATAACACTCACTGGACCTGAAAAATCTATTTTCCTGAAAAATTGTTTTAGAAGAATCTTATGAATGTCAACCAACAGTTGCATTGGTTGCTCGGTCAATGAATACCGAATGTTTCCTTATAAGGAAACGGCTAATATTATCATTATCGTTACCATTACCAAAATTGAGATTTGGCGTTAAAAGGTTCTGTAGACAATTCAGGCTATTGTCAAACTTGTCTTTCGTGTTACCTTCTTTCATTTTTTTTAATTATGCTGATGTTACTTATTATCATTATTATTATTATAAAAATCCTGTATTTGTTTTCTAATCCCATGCCGTGTCATAACCAATGACTTCGGGCAAGTGAAGGGTGTGATATTTTGTTGTTTCCACTTAATTAGACAAAAGACAGCTATTAAGATAAAAATTAAATGTACAAAGCTCTTCGCAGGATTTTGGTTGTGCTTGTTAGAACTATTTTTTGGATTTCGAAAATTCAAAAAATTTTGTTGATTTGTTCTTGAGTTCCTTTATTTATCAAACTCAAAGTTCCAACCACAAAAGGAACAATTTTAGTTTTTTAAGTGCCACATTTTTTTTTCTGTTTCCATCTCCAGGTTTTTGCATTCGCTTAGTTTTTCAAAAACCTTCTCAGTTATGTTTTATGTCACTTGGTACGTTTATGTCAATCAGTGGCCAAACTTATTATTATTATTATTATTATTATTATTATTTTTGTTGTTGTTGTTGTTGTCTTCTTTTGCTTTCTATTTATTTGAATCCCTTGCCTGATCATTACTTAAAGCCTAACGTCAGGTAAGGTAGAAAATATATGGATTCTACTTACACAAATTCTGGTGTTAACTGATACTTAACATGTACAGCGTTTATATTTTCATTACATTTTTACTAATTTCCTGAGTAGATGAGCAGTGCCACCAGATGTGATATGTTGAATCTCTTGTAAATCGGAGCCACCAGAGATTTTGCTAATGTTCTTGACTATGCCGTTTTTGATCGTACCCAGGATGCCAATTAGTATAAGTACAAGAGTAGTTTTATGGTGACACACTTTCAGTTTCAGTTATAAATTCTTTATATTTACTTATCTTGGAATATTCTTTTCATCTGATAGCACTTCCATATCTATGGGAAAGTATTTATTTGTAGTCTTTAATCATAGCTTTTATATGTCTGTCAGTTTGAATAGTAAAGTTGCAAAAAATAGTTACTTCGTTGCTTTCTATGACTGGTTCAGGTATTTTATTATTATTATTGAGATCAGCAACCCTAATAAAGTGATGCTGGGATATAAACATATTATTATTATTATTATTATTATTATTATTATTATTTCCTTGGATTTCTATTGTATACACATTTCCTTCCGGGCCCCAACCAGAGACCTATGTTAAAAAATGGCTTTATGATATTTTCCACTGAACTTTTTTGTAAAAAAAAAACCCTATGATCACATGCATTTCACATAGATAAAGCTCTTCGTAATATGTGAGCTGTACTTGTGAGTATAGTTTTATTATTATTATTAGTAGTAGTAGTAGTAGTAGTATTTCTTCCTTTGATTTCTGTTGTATACACATTTCCTTCCAGGTCCCAACCAGAGGCCTATGTTCATGACATTTTCCACTGATCCTTTTTTTGTAATAAATAAAAATTTAAAAAAAACTTTAAAAATATATAAAATACATAAAAAAAAACCTTAAGATCACATGCATTTCACATAGATAAAGCTCTTCGTAATATGTGAGCTGTATTTGTGAGTACAGTTTTATTATTATTATTATTATTATTATAAAGAATGTGCCCGTAATATTATATAAACCAAAGATTGACCAAAGTATATTACGTTTGGACAAACAAGATTGAATCTATTAAACGCTGTCATATCAATAAGCAAATAAAAAAAAACACTGTATAAGTAGAAATGAACAGGAAAAGAGAGATACGAATTACGCCGTAAAAGGACATAATAGCTTCCTTTTCTTCTTTTTATTGTATCAATATAAGCTTAAATAATTAACGTCCGTAATCCCGACTTCTCCCCAAATTAATATGTGCACCTGTCGGTGACTCCCTTGTGAGTCTAATCTCAATCCCTAAGGTCTTTATTTTCTTTTTTGAGTTTTAAGGAGCGTAAAAGTTCCTAACCCAGAACCAATTGTTGAGCAAGCATAGCACTTAGGAGGACCGTGAACCTGAGATCAATATTATTGGCTGGGTCGTTTCGCCTCTTCTATTATTGATAGTGATAGAACCCGCGACTGAAGGCTTCGTATCTATCTTCAATGGAGACGTCCCTGTTAGCAGACAAAGCTCTGGTTATACATATCACTGTCACAAGGCAGGTGTGAGCGTTAGGCCTGGGAGTGTGGGTAAGGAGGGTTGCATAAAACCACGCACCGTTAAAATAGGTTAGAGACGTTATGCATGTTCCTATGTGTGTGTGGGAAGGGAGTGGCTTTGGAACCCCTCAGTATTGTATTAATGATGAAGCATTATTTATAAGGTTTCCATATCTTCACTGATACACGACGTTGTTGAAAGCGACATCTGGTGAGGAATTATTCAAATCCAATTTAATAATTTCCAATGCATTATAGTATATGATTATCAACGTGTGGTCATGTTAAACAATATAGGAGTACATGAGTCTGTATATGTTTTCATATAGAACATACACAATAAACATATAGAGTGATTAAATACACAGCTTTATATAATTTATATATGAATTTCTGGGGTGAGGAGTTAGCTTTATTTATATTACTTATATTCGGACTAAAGTCCTTATTTTTTTTATTTATTTATTTATTTTTTTTTTTTATTGTCACAACGTTTCGACCGTTCTGCTCTCCAGCTTTTTTTAAGTGTTTGGTTCAAGCTTGTTCCACGGTCCTCGTAGATTAAAGCGCTGTTTCATGAATTTTAAGACATAGTCACTGTGAGTTCAATCCCTCGACTGGGTAGTACAGAATTAGACTTAGTAGAAACCGGGCTAGCAATAACTGGGCAGCATTAAATAAGAACTAGACGAGACGAGGTATCCTTAGAGATGTGTAGCGGAAAGCGAACAATCTACGCTTAAGATTAAATAAAGTGTTTACTTCAAGGATTTCCTGAAAGTTATCCGAGTCAAAAAAGGCCAGAAGACACAAAAGCCAATAATAACAACAAAGATGAGGATATTAGCCCGCCTGTAAATAATGTAAATAACAATTTTACATGTTATCTTATCGTTGTATTTGCGTATAGATGAAGCAGTCTTTTTAAGTGACAGTTGATGATTACGTAAAATTCACTTTTTTTTTTAATCACTTCACCCCAAGCAAGGCAATAAAGCCTCTAAGACGCAAGTGGTCACTGAGTGTTAGAAAATATGATAAAAAATACTATCAAGGAAAGAAGACAACAAAAGAACAAGAATTAAGAAGACAGAAACTAACGATTGACATTGCATTTAAATTTTTGAGGACCAGGAGAAGAAAGAGAGTTACGCAAATGAAAAGTGTGATAGAAGAAGCTCTTAGCATAGAACTTATGGCTACATCTAGGAATTTCAACTGCGTAATGATGAGACCTTGCCGCCACTCTAGTACTGCGCTTAATTTCATAAAGTTTAGGTACCCTAGCGGAAAGCTCATCAGAACAATTACCATGAAAGTATTTCGAGAAAAGGCGTGGGGGGAGCTATGTTACGGCAGTGGGAAAGGGACTGAAGCCTAGATGCCAGGTAAGGATGTAAGGACATTAGAAATTCTTATTTGGATTTCATTAAGAATTTAAAATATATAGCAAGAGCACCAGACCGAATGTGGCAACAATATTCAAAGCAAGGACCAATGGTAGATTTATAAATATGTAAGATACACTCAAGCGAGAAAAAGTTTTCTAACACGACACAGTGAACCAACTTTCCTAGCAACAGACTTTGCAGTTGATCCAATAAACTCTTTTCACTTCATGTCAGCTGAAAAAGTTAGTCCGAGAAGGTTCAATAAGTCACTCTTTTGGAGGTTAGCATCAGCCATACTGATGGAAGATAAAACTGTCTCTCTCTCTCTCTCTCTCTCTCTCTCTCTCTCTCTATCTCTCTCTCTCTCTCTGAAAGAACCAGTTTTTAAAAAAGGGGAAGCAATTTCATTTTTGAGGTGTTAAAATTAACAAGTCTCGTTTTTGAGGTGTTAAAATTAACAAGTCCCGTGGTAGGTAATTTTTTAGATCAGTTTCCAATTTGACCTTATCAGATCAGATTTACTATTAAAAAAGGAGTAAATAGTCATGTCATCAGCATAGGTACGAAGTTGAGAACTGATGTCATCAGGAAGGTCGTTGATGAAAATTAGAAACAACGTACATTCAAGGATAGAGACCTGTAGGACACCTGCATTTATGCAAAAAGATCTAGAAGAGTGGCCATTCAAGACAACTTTCATTTCATGATTTGATAAGAAAGACTGAATCAGTTCAAAAATTCGTTCAGCTTGTAAAGAAAACGAGTATGTCAAAACCTGTCAAATGACTTTGAGATATTCAAAGCAAGAGTCAAAGCTTCACCATCTTATTTAAAGCTTGATAGACTCTTTCAGCAATAATTGTTAGCACATCAGCAGTTGGCCTAGAGAAGAGAAAGCCATATTGCTTATCTGAAAGAAGACCTTGCGAGGTGAGATGCTTAACTTATTCAGAGTTAATTAGAGCCTTTATTACTTTGCCAAAAAGTGGCAGAAGGTTAATAGGCCGATAGAAGGATCAGATGGTTCGCCTGAATAGTTAAAGACTGGAACTACAGAAGAGGATTTCTGTTATAGTGGAACACACCTATTCTATTGTTAATAGACTCTCCCACCTATAATAAGTAGGAGTAGTAGCAGTCGCTCAGTGAGTCGGTCAGTCAGTCGACTGGCTGATCGGTTGAACTCTCTGCTTTTGGGCGGGGAGGAACCCGAAAGAGGCTACGCCGAAGGGCGGATTCTCTTTCGGGGAGGTAAACCGACCCTGAACCCGTTTATACGGGTTCAATGGACATATTTTTGGCCGAGCCCACGGGCTCGGAGACCCCACGTTAAAAAGACCTTGTGCCACATGACGACCTCGTGGGGGGGGTGACTAAATATCGTCGGTCAGTCAGTCGATGCCGGACGACCGTTAGTCGGATATTAAAGTATCAGCCACCACAACTAGATTACTGCGTTATACCTATTATATCAAGTTCCTAACGTTTTGTACGTCGAACCTATTTTAGGACAGACTTAGTACAAATACAAGCCTCCACTGTGAAACTACTCTACAACAATTTCCCACACGCAGGAAAGCAAGAATCAGCAAGATTGTAGAGTTTAGAGAGAACAGAAGACAGTTTAGGAGCATATTTCTTAATGACTTTTGCAGGGATCCTATCAAGTCCACGTGATTTGTGAGGATCCAGTTTAGAAATGATAGCAGAAAACATGGAGGGAGTTATATGTTTATCATACAATAGAGACTCAGTTTTAAGTGTAAAGTCAGGCAAAGATAAAACAGATGAGCTAAGTGTAAAGAGAATTTACGAACGAAACATTCTGTTTTATCAGCAGATGTCAACACCTCAAATTAAGTGAAGAGTGAAGGGATAGAAGACTTACTATTATTTAACAAACTATTACTTTGCCTACCCCAATAGGTTCTCAAATGGTGTGCCTGGGCGCACGGAAAGATGGCTAGGTGAGCCCTGGCATTCCAGAGAAATATGTGTCCAGATATAAGAAATAAATATATTTACTTTATTATATTGCGATAGCCGTCTCTCTCATATATATATGAATTAAGCTTTTCTGCTCTCATCACAATTAAGTGCAAAAAGAGAGGAACTCTTCAATGTATTGAGGAGAAAATGAGAGTTTGCCTATCAAATATACACCCAAACATTAAAGAAATCGCTAAGACTCATCAAGCTCATGTTTCTCATAAAAACAAGAATGAATAAACTTTAGGTATCTTTCATTTTATATATTTTCATTTCTTTTCTACAATATTTGACTTCATTATAGCATATTTTCACAAATTATTGGCAGGATTTCAAGAGCACCTCGACTTTCAAAGTTTGAGAACCACTGGCCTACACAGACCTAAAATATTCAGTTAATTGTAAAAAAAATGTTTAGAAACAATGAAACGTGCTTTTTTATTGTGAATCTCTTGAGAGCGTGCAAAAAGAAAAAGAAAAATTCGTTAAAAAACGTTTCCGTTCAAGACAGCCACCAACTTTTGATACAATCAAAAATATCAATTCCATTTTATAGACTTTTACAAATATGCAAAAACTGATTGCACTAGGTGCGGGGTATAAAGAAAGGCTTAAAGTTTGTCTGGTTATAAATTAAAACCTGAATTTCTTATGACACGTGGGATGCAATGATTTGTTTTTACGGCTTATCAACCTTTTTAGGTTATTTAAAGCCGAAACATATTGTTGGATTGTAAGAATTTTTTTTTTTTTCCAGTGAATATTGCATTAACAATTCTTTTAGATAAAAATGATTTTCCCATATACAAGTCCTAATATTTAACCCATAACTGGGGGAAGAGATAAATTCTCTGAGGTATTTGAGCGTAAGTGAATGTAATGAACCCGACTTGAATTCGAACACAGCTCTCCGATTACTCACCCCGAGCCGTTATCCATTACACCATCTGCACATCCAAGCTTACAGCACCTGGTATTCCCAGGCGGTTGCACATCGAGGTACTGATCAGGTTCGGTTCGATGTTGCTTAATTTAGGTGATCGAGTGAGAACTGATATTCCAACGTGATATGGCGGTAAATTCTCTCTCTCTCTCTCTCTCTCTGTGTGTTTGTGTGTGTGTGCGTGGTCACACTTTCTTTCAAATTCACGCTTGAAATACAACAACATTTATTAGTAGTGCTTTACAAATTAGAGAGTCTCTCATGCATGAATGCATGTTCTTTCATGTGCAAATATCATTCCCTTCTGTTTATTTTAAAAGATTTCCAGTTGGATTTTAAAAGTAAGCAAAATTGTTGCATATAAATCTTCGAAATGAGCGTATTTTATCTGATGAATGACATTTTTCCAGAGACCAATATTATAGTTGTCAGGGAAGCATCCTCTCGGAAGCAACAGTTCTGCAGAAGAAGCTGCCTTTGTGGAAATTGCTCCTTATCAAAAGAACACGAAGGGAATGACAATGATTTGCTACCAAGACCATTGCATGGCATATGGTAGAGGGTCCTAGCTGTGAAAGTCTGTGCTGGTGGAATTATGTTACTAATGTAACTCGTCAAAACATCTGCAATAGTAATAGTGATATAGTATGAAGCTAGCAACGTTTCTTCTGTGGGATAAGGGTCGCAGGGTGGAGAATAATTCATCACCTACAACAGGTGTGTTAAACTGGCGGCCCACAGGCCGCATGTGGCACTTTACATGCATCTTGACGGCCCTCACAAAGGTTTCTATAGACGTGGTACATCGAGAATTTTGTCTATGTTGGTAATAAAATTATTAAAAACAGTGAGATTTTTTTAATTGGTATGATTAGATTGTTTATTCAATCTCAATGTTTTTTTTGTTTTCGAATATAAGTGAATATTTTTAACTTCCGGTTAATCATGTGATCTTCCTTGACAACTAAATAAGAACAAATGTAAAATGAAAATGTTCGTAATTTTGTAATATTTTGCCTTAAAAATGTCGAATTCTACTCCATCTCGTAAAAAGAGAAAATTATCTGGAGAAGGACGTGTGTTTCAAGAAAAGTGAGAATTATAGTACTTTTGTACCACTTTTAATGGAAAGATAAACTGTTTGATTTGCAATCACTGCATCGGGACGCTAAAAGAATATAATGTGAAAAAACATTATGAAACAAACCATTAATCTTATGATAAATATGAAGGAGATATGCGTGTTTCAAAAGTGAAGCAAATCAAGGTTAAATTAACAGTTTGCAAAAATTCAGAAAGGCAACGTTAGTTCTGTTACTGCAAGTTTTGAACTCTGCGGTGTCTTGTAAAAACTGCTGAAATCGTATGTCCAGAGAAGTCACACTTATTTCAAGACATTTCATTAAGCAGGAATACTGTTGCTGAACGGATTGATGAAGTGGCAAGTGATTTGATTCGACAGCTGAAGACTATCATCAAGTTTTAAACATTTTTCTATTGCTCTGGTTGACACAGCTGGAATAGCACAGCTCGCCATTTTGATCAGGGCTTGTGACAATGAATTTCAAATTTATGAAGAATTAATTGAACTGGTCCCAATGCATGATACTACAACAAGCCTGGGCATTTTTGAGAAAGTTAAACAGCTTCTCCATGAGTATGGTCTTGATTTGATTAAACTTGTGTGTTTATCTACTGATGGTACTGCCAATATAGTTGGGAGATATAATGGTGTTGCTGTCAATTTAGGTACAAAAATAGAAAACATATATCCAGATTCAACATTCAAGCATTTTCACTGGATAATTCATCAACAGAACTTATGTTCTAAGATTTTAAAATTAGATCATGTGTTGAGTTTTGTCACAAAAACAGTGAACTATATCACAGATCGTGATCTGCATCACCATCAGTTTATCCAGTTATTGGAAGACATGAATAATCAGTTCACAAATTTCCCATTCTACATAGAAGTTTGGTGGCTTTCATATCACAAGATACTGAAAAGATTTTTTTTATTGCGGCACGAAATTGTTATGTTTTTGGAGATAAAGGGTCAAAGCACAGATGAATTGAAAGATGAAAGCTGGCTCCACGATCTAGTTTTCTCAATGGATATTACTGCCCAATTACGTGACCTTAATTTGAAATTACAAGGTAA
This sequence comes from Acanthosepion pharaonis, assembly GCA_903632075.3. Lineage (NCBI taxonomy): Eukaryota > Metazoa > Mollusca > Cephalopoda > Sepiida > Sepiidae > Acanthosepion > Acanthosepion pharaonis. The sequence continues at coordinate 2,750,728 of CAHIKZ030005479.1, forward strand.
AAATAAGCTCATCACTCAGTTATATGATGATATCAAGTGTTTCATTGCAACATTAGCTTTATTGAAGTCACAGTTGTCACATGAAAACTTGATTCATTTTCCTATGTGCAAGGAGTTGAAAAAAAAAACTGCCAATACTGAGTCTGTATTTATCTTTGCTAAGTACGACAATTACCTGGAATTGCTGTCGAAGGAATTTCAGCGAATATTTTGTGATTTTTCATCTTGTGAAGATCAGTTTGCATTATTCTCAGCACCAATCACTTTTGATGTTGCTCAGGCAGAGGAAAGTTTACAGATGGAACTACTGGAAATGCAGATTGACTCAACACTCAAGGGAAAGTACCTAGAAGTAAGGGTACCCAGATTTTTTTTCATACCTTCCTCAGACATTTAAGAACTTCAGAAAGTTTGCCACAAAGATTATGGTGATGTTTGGTTCCTCATATGTCTGTGAGCAGTTATTTTCATTTATGAAGGCCACAAAAACGTCTCAGAGAACCAGATTAACTGATGAACATTTGTCATCTTTGATCAAAGTGGGATCTACACAGACATTCCAACCTGATATATCGAGAATAGTTTGTTTAAAGCGATGTCATTCATCAGGACAATATAAAAATGATTAAATTGTATTACCTTGTATTGTAAGTATTTTATAATTAAAATTTAGTTACCACTATCTGTGATTAATGTAAGATTGTAGACAGGTGCGGCCCTCAAGGCTGCAGATATGGCCGATGCGGCCCTCCATATGCCCTGAGTTTGACATGCTTGACATCCAAGGTAGCGTAAGAGCTTTTGAACTCTGTCGAGGTTGGACTGTGAGAATTGGTCAGTACCATCCCAGATAGTTCATTCTTGGTCTGATGTAATTCTTGTATGGCATGGCAGGATGGGTTGGATACTCCCTGGAGTGGTACAAGGAATTTACCATTATTCCAGCATTTTTTGTGACGGCATGAATATACACGTTCGATTTGAGATCGGGAGAGAGCTTTAGACCCAGTAGGCGTTCGAGACAAGGTGCCTCTTTGAGGGTATGACCATTCATCAGGATTGGTGGAGGTGTAGAGTAAGTTTGGTGGTGATGAAATGCTACTAGTTTAGTTTTGAATACCAGACACCAGACAGTCATTTTCCACACCGATCTGTGTGAGATAGGTCAGAGGAGAGATCAGCTATAAGGCACTTGTCAGGATATAACTGAATGTGAATCTTGTCGGAGTTATAGAAATTGAGACTTCGAACAAATACTATTATTAGAAAGTTGTTTCATGTGAGTCTTTAAAAAACCGAAGGGTTAAAAAATTATAGATGTTTAATGCTCCTCTTCACCTGAATAACGGCGACCACGCGACAAAAAATGAAATCTTGGAATTGCTCGGGCAAATGCATTGGTATATCAATCCAATCATTTTCTAGTTATCTATAACTGAGCTTATTGGGTGCAGATCTCATTAAATTCACTGAAGCAATTTAATGAGGTCTGCAACATATCCCATATGGGCTCAACGAGATTTGAAATTTCAATTTTTGTTATATAAATACTAAATTTTTTATTAAATTATTTTTAATTTAATTTGAAATTTTGGAAAACTATCTCTTATGATTGGTATGAGCATTTTTTGCTTTCTACAGGAAGATCAATTTACAGTAAATTTACATAAAAAACTGAACTCCTTAAAATATAGAGAAAAAAAATTAAATTTCGATATCCATGATCCGAAATACTTATTCGAAAGAAAATTAAAAAAAAAATGATTCATTCTTGGAAAGGTACGTTTCTATAGAAGTTCTTGTGAACACCAAAAGAACACGCCCTACATCATTACAGAGTCACCACCAACTTTCAAAAAATTCCTTTTGTCAGGCTGGTTCAATAGTCTCGAGTGATCTCCTCAACTCACGAACTTGGACGTCTGCCTGAAAGAATTAAAACGTGATTCGTATAACCAGTTGACATGTTACTAGTCTTCCACGGTTTAATGACGATACACTTCCCCTAAAAATAACAGTCTGCTAAAAACTATTGTTTAACACACGGAGACGATCTTTTCACCTCCTGGCTTCGTAAACGTCTTCAAACATTTTCCGTTGCCATATTAAACAGACTGCAATATGGCGTCGACAAAAAAGATATTATTGTAATTATCTCCCTTGCGCTAGTTGTATTAACAGTTACAGATTATTACACTCAAAAATATAAAAACAAATTATACAAATGGCGAATTATATAGTTTGATTGTTTTAACTAATACAATGGCGTGCAAAAGTTATGGTCCAACTACATACAATGATTATACACTTTTATTTTATGAAGAAGTTAGGATTGATTAACAGTATACTTTTATCAGTAGTGTGTGTGGACGTTGATGATTGAAAATTAAGTTGCATTTTCATAGGTGCCGTGTAAGAGAAGATACACCGCTTTAAGCATCCTGAAGCTGAAAAAATGCCATGGTATTGAGTCAATGAAAGATCTGAGAGGATAAGTTCTGTTAATATGCGAATTTGTAAGTTGGAATAGTTCCATCTTATTAACAAGAGTATAAGGTGCCTTGGCAAGTCATTCTAGTTGAATATTGGCTTGCTTTTTTTACACTAAAATAATGGCTAAAATTTCTGCTGAAACAAAGATGAAGGTTTTGACTTTGAAAAAGGAAAATATCTCAAAGATTGTTAGCCAGCCGGCTGAGAATTTCCAAAAACTGTGTTCAAACCAACCGAATGACTTTTGCTACCCTTGAAAGTTTCTTAACCCTTTGAGCCCTGACCACCGCTTTACCGGTGGTAGAGAAAAATGACGTAATGCCCAACCACTGGTTGAACGGTGGGTAAACACTTGCGCCGTGTTTTGCTAGTCTTGGGCATCAAGTGAGGCAGCATTTGCTGGGTAGACTGGTACACAAAGAAAGAAATCTGGCGATAAAGAGTAGGCATGTAATCATTCTCTCTCTCTCTCTCTCTCTCTCTCTCTCTCTCTCTCTCTCTCTCTCTCTCTCTCTCTCTCTGCTAAGTACAATGCTTATATTTTTATAGCTATTTTTATATCTACCGTGAAACATTACAAACCAATTCTTTGCGAATTTTGACTCAGGAGCTCAGGCAGAAGGATTAAAATTGTTCAGGAACGCAGGGATCAAAGGGTTAAGCGCAAAGAAAACCTGAAAACCACAAAAGTTAGGCACGAGAGCTGAAAGATTGTGAGACTCGCAGTAGGTAATACAAAATTAATAGAGGCTAAACAAGTGAGGAGTGAATTCAGTCTGGATACAGTACGCAGAGTATTGCGAGAAAAAAACAGGTTGAATGGGCGTATAACAACAAAAACTATCATTAACCATAAACATCGGAATAGAAGACTGAAAATGATTAAAAGAACATCTAATATGAAAAGAGGTAAAAAGTATTTTTTAGTGATGAATGCAAAATATAGTTACGTACTAATGCCTTAGAATATACAAGACGAGTATGAGAAAGAAACAATGCAATATGCACAAGAAAGATGGTTAAATTTAGTGGTGAACACGTAATGGCGTCAGGGGTTGCATCAAAAGCGATGATAGAAGAGAATTGGTAACAGTTAATGGACACCTAAAGAGTAAAAACTATATTAGTTTATTTCGGTCTAATCTTCTGCCAGATAGAGAAATATTTCAGCCTGTCGGTGCTTCTACCATACCACATGCAACAAAAAGGATTTTTGTGGATGAAGATATTCAACCTTTGGAAGATTGGCTAACACAAAGTTCTGATCTCAATAAAATTGAAGTATTGTGAATGAAACTGAAAAAAAAACAATTACTCCAACGAAAACCCAGCAATCTCTAAAAGCTTTGAGATTACGACCAAAAAGAATGAATAAAAATTCCAATGAGAAAATCTGGAACGTGTTTCATTCAATGCCACATCGAATTGCGAAAGTTGTTAGAGTTAAAGGAAGCATCACTGATTACTAACTCCACAATTTGACGTTCAGTATTTTATATAATAATAAAGACCGCTTTTTGCAAACAGAATTCCTTTTTTAACTTAAGAAATGCGCTGAACGGTTAAATGTTCACTTGTGGTCGAATATTTTTGCATGGCCTTTTTTCAGCATCACTATACTTAAGATTCTCTATCATCACCCCCACCCCCTACAACATTAACTAAAATGCAGTAATTCGCTTTCTGACCCCCAAAGAAATATAATGTGAAAAGCATACTATTCATCGCTTTCAATTTGGGGGTAAAATTAACAAAAAAGTAATTATTTACCAAGGCGGACAAAACGTTTTACACGCCAGAACGAACGTAGGCAGCCATGTTATTTGAAATTTGTTTTCCCTGATGGGAAAAGATTTGAAAATATTATCAAGATAGAAAATTTTTTTTTGCAATATGACATTGTCTGAAGATCTTGTTTTAATTAATGATTGTTGGTTGCAAAGCTATAAAATCTCAAAGGTTATCAAAAGTTTGCTCATCAATATATTTTCTAATGAAAATAAATTTAGTAAATGTCACAGAAAAAATGTCTGACATTAAACAATTCACTATGTCGGGTTTTATTAAACAAATCAATGTTTTCACAATAAAATTAGTATTAAAACAATGATGTTGGTCATATTTTCAAAGTATATATGATAAGTATATGGGCACTTCGGCGTTGTGTAATGGTTAGCGAGCTTGTCTCGCTAAAACAGTTACGACTGAATAGTGAGTTCAATCCTCACTGGATGCCCCATATGTTCGGCCTTGCGCCACATCTAAGCTATTCTTAGGAAGTCAATAGGGCACCTCGGCGTAGTATAATGGTTAGCAAGCTCGACTCGCTAAAACAGTTACGACTGAATAGTGAGTTCGATCCTCACTAGGTACCCCATACGTTCGGCCTTGTGCCACATCTAAGCTACGCTTAGAAAATCAATATAAGATAAATGTAGCATGTGACTTTCAGCGCATGTTATTTGTTTTTATTGGAAATATTTACCAGAACTTATTTGAGGTTGCTAGATTTTATTGTCCAACACTAGAGTTGCTCATCATATTGTAAATATACATGTACATAGACGTGCCAAAAGTCATGGGATAGGCGTCTCGTATTGTATAAGACTCCTCTTGCCCAGTAAAGTACAACAACTCAATATGATATCCATCCTACAAGTGGTTGGAAAATCTCTGGAAATATGCTGAGGTATGCCGTTTCGATATATGTTCACAGGTGCCTAATATATGTACATGATGGATATTTTATGCAAATAGGCTTCCACGCTACGTCCCATAAATGCCCGAGGGAGTTCATGTCGGGCTAATGCGCTAGTCCCACCATTCGTCGAAAGTTTGAAGAATGATCCACCAACCAGTTTTGAACAACTTGTCAACTGATGACTAGCTGCATTATCCTGCTGGATTACCTCATTGTTTGTGGGCGTACAGTAAGTTCATAATTGGGTGTAAATGGCCACGAAATGGGGCAATGCAGCTGTTGCGGGTGAATGATGTGTTTAGATGGACAAGTGGACTTAACCCACGCCATGTGAATACACTTCACACCAATATTGAAGCACCAACTAGCCTGCCTCATCGCAATGTTGACAACTGGGATCCATGATCTCATGGGGTTTGCGTTGCACCCCATTCCTATCATTAGCCCGAAAGAATGTGACTCATCGAAGCCCGTCACATGTTACCAGTCCTCCAGAGTTCAATTAACAACGTCATGGGACCAGGTGAGGCTATGCGTCCGGTGTTGTGGTATAAACAGGTGTAACCATGTGTCTTTCTGTTCCTATATCTCATGATAAAGATAAAGAGCTATCTGCTAGATATACTTCTGGTACGTTCTCATTGCATGAGGGGAGGATTTGAGACTGTCTCACATTTTTTTTAAATATAGACTATTATAACTTGATGCTTCTGGTTACAAGGACCCGAATGTATTCTGTCAGGTATTCCTGGTACACGCATTGCACCGTAGATTGACGGATGCCATATATATATATATATATATATATATATATATATATATATATATAATACTAAAAACATACACATGACGCACACACTCAATTAAACTGAAAAAAAATCATCCTTGATAATGGCTAAAAGTATAGCCGAAAGTGCTCAGAATTATAGAACATTTGGACAGTTTCCACACACTCTGTGTCCAAAAAACAAAGCACTTGTTCGAACACAAGAAAAATTAAATAAAAAGCTTAACCGTAGTACATTGTCTGTCGTTATTAATAAAAATGTATATATATATATATATATATATATATATATATATATATATATATATATATATATATATATATATATATAGAGAGAGAGAGAGAGAGAGAGAGAGAGATAATATTAGTGGTTAATATACACATACATATATATACATATATCTAAAATATATAAATATATATACATACATACACATACATATATATATATATATGTAAAAAAAATAATTCCAAGAGTATAGAATCCAGGTAGAACTCAATGTCCAGGACAAAGTAAGTATATAATAAAAAGGCTTAAACACTAGTACTCCATGGTCAAAATTTATTACATTGGAATCGTAAATACGATCCAATTCATCAGACCTACAAATTCAACGATTCCAATGTAATAAATTATGACCATGGAGTACTAGTGTTTACATTATATATATATATATATATATATATATATATATATATATATATATATATATATATATATATATATATATATGGTATATTTAAGCAGCAATTATTCATTTCAACGATTTTTATTAAATATAATCAAGTTTTTCTGTTTCATTTTTTTTATATTTTCCACTAAGTTATTTAGCATCCATATGAAAATTACGGATAAAGTACCCAAAGTTGATGTTTTTGTCTGACGGTCTCAGTCATTATTAAAATCGTTGTCAAGTCAGTATGGTAGATAAGATTTTTCATGGCTGCACCCACGTATTTTTAGAACGCTAGAATTCGAATTAATTCCTAAAGAACATGAGAATTTTCGACCGAGGAAACCGGAGATTTGAGGTCCCGAGTTACAGGTAATAATTAGGTTAGATATTTTAAACGTTTTCTTGTAAATGATAAATCTATGTTATTTTTTGGGATCATTATGTATAATGTACCAGAGAATTATATTTTTCATGTTTTTTTTTTACCTTTTTGTTTATAATTAAGGTGCATCTTGCTACGACAGAATAAGTCAACGGCGTATTTACTTTTGTTTATCTCAGGATTGTTGTTTATGTTATTTTTTTCTGAATTCTCTAATGCTAACTTGCTCGTCGACGACTAGGTTGTAGAAGTTATTGTTGATAAGTGGGTTTTTTTTATAAGAATGGAAAACAATATTGATACAAAGACTTCTAAGAAGCAATGAAAACTGCTGGAAGCAGTAAACTTTAAAGTTGAAACAGTAGAAAAATTAACAATTCAAAGAAAAATATAAGGTAATTCGTATATTTACAGAGGACACGGGGAGTCGATTCATTGAAAGCCGTCGAAAAAAAAAGACAGGAAAAGTGAGAATAAAAAGTAAGGAAATTAAACAAAGTGGTACACCTTATTGTTCTGTGATTAGGGTTACTGATCTTCAATCTATTGAGAATAAACCTCATCGTCGATTTTTTTTTTAATTATTGATAGCGAGTCGTCTCAAATGAATGAGTTCTGTAACAGAATTACCAAAAGTACGAACGGATTAAAATGATAGATTGGTAAAGTTAGATAACTCAGACAACACCAGAATGACCGAAAGTGTCATAATAAAGACGGTAATAAAAAATAATTACACCAGCCATGATAATGGTGACGATAACGCCGGATGATGTTATGGCAGTCGTATTGATTTCACCCTTTTGCAACCGACCGTTCGGTTTTATATCCGATGTGTGCCGTACCATCTCCCCTGCTCGCCGTAGCAATGAAGCAGAACTGTTTACGGCGTGTCGTAAGCTCTAAAGTGGTATGGTCATAGACGAGCGGACATCCTGCTAAAATATTCATTTCCGGCAATTGACGATGACAAGGTCGTTTGAATCTGGCCGAATATCGTTAATAATTAAACTGCGAAATAGAGACGCTTTGACCGGTATGTGGAGGCACAAAAAAAACTGAGAATACAAGAGATGCAAAAAAAAAAAGCCTTCAGTATCATCGCAATTACTATTATTATTCTTATTAATATTGATATCTTTATATAATACATTGGCCGTATCTCACTTCGATGTGCACAAAGCTTCCTATACTCCTCATAAAGCATTAACTTTAAAACCGTAGGTGATATAAACGTTTGTACCTATCTACGTACCGACGGTATGCTAACATACTACAGTTATTACTACAGTAGAAATTTCATAAAATATATGTCTTACACCCAAACACATCGATTCTAACACATCTTACTACCCACTGATCCATTAATAATATGCGAACATTCTATGATATGTAATGAGAACATTGGAGCAACAAAGACTTGCAACGTGTGTTTTAGACTAAATTGAGTTTGTTGATTCTGAATCAATACTTAGGATTTATCAAACAAATCAGGATTTGGTGCTGTGATTGGGAAGGCGTCGAACAATAAGACATATCATTTACCCAAACATATGAGACTATACTGACATAATTCGAACAAGCTGATTCCGAATCTGTACTCAGAATTGCCCAAGCACATCACGTTTTTTAGACATGTTTGTATGTATGTTCTGTAGACTCCCCTGTGGAGTATAGAGCCACAAGCTCATCACATTATGTTTCCTGTATGTTATTACAGAGTGGAGTTGCTAGCCTTACACCCAACCGGTTTTTAATCTCCTAGACTGACTACCAACCAAGGCTGTCTTGGATGAAGAGAAGAACTGATTTCATACCTTTCCACGTTTATTTCCAAGAGCATTGGTACGTAAGTAAACGCAGCGGTCTCAGCTGGAATTTGAACTCGGCACACCCGTCCCATTTTCCCCGCTGGTAACCATTACTCTGTTCGTACTTTTGAGATACGAACACAGTCTATATATATTCAAATTTATTAATGTCCATTTGAATTGGTGACATATGATTCATTGGTGATAACTGTATAGAACGTTCTTATATCTCACAGATTTGGAAAATATCAATCAGATATGTGCCATGCGTGATACACGCTTAGGCGATCATGTATCTTTAGATACATAACTGACAAGGCAGACTTTTTCCCGCAGTAGGTTGCCATTTTTTCTGCGGTAGACCAGTTGCCATCCAAAGCTATAGAACCCGATCTGTCCTGCTATTTACCCATAGCTGGTGGGGAAGAAGAAGAGAATTCATACCTTTCCCAAGGATATTAGCACGTAAGTGAATGAAATGGATTCGATTGGAATTCGAACTCGGCTCTCCGATTCCGATGGAAAATATACTGACTTAATAAACAGTATGGTAACGGTATATCAAAGAATGGAATGTTGAATGTTTCTTAAAGTACACTTCTTTCGTTTTTATCTCATTTTTTTCTCAACTGCACTTATTATTAGGTTAAGTTCTGTCAGGACATATCTGAGATGGTATCAAGGCTAGTTCAATTCAATTTCAATGGTTGACAACTTTTGGTGCCTCCATCTGGAGACCAGTTCAACACCCAAGCGCAAAAGTAAGTGTCTCAACAATTTGTGAACATTTTTAGATTTGTTCCACAAAGTGGACGGTCTTGGAAAAAAACTCTAAGTGAAATTTTCTCCTTACATTTGGAATACGGGGGAAATGAGAATGATTCGACCCCGTGGAAGTAGCATAACGTGTCCTAGGTGTAAAGGTCTGAAGTGGTGGAACTAAAGAATGGAGCGTTCATCTGAACATTTGCCATGGAAATAGCAACAGAGTAACGATTGGATTGCGAAGCTGTGTCTTTAGGGAAGAGTCTGCTGAGTGGAGAACACTTTTTTCCTCCAGAAGACCGCGTAAACGATTTTGACTTTAAAGTTGGGAAGTGAGAATTGTGCAAGCCCGGCCCAGATAGAGCAGCAGTAGTCCATTTGTTTTTGGTCTAATCTGACTCAGATAAAGCATGGCAAAAGAAGTCTGATACTTCCTGGTTCGCTAGACTTGGCAGACAATCTCCCCAGTATCTTTAGAACAGATCGTATATATGGGTTCTACTTGAAAACTAGAGTGAACTTGAGACCCAGTAGACGTCAAAGGCAGAAACAAACTGACTGTTGTTTTTTAGTCTGTTATTTCCAAACACCCTGGAGATTTCTCTGGTGCAGCCTCGTTTCTTTCTTTTGCTGCCCAATTCTGTTGCCTCCAATACCAAACTCCCGGGAAGGTTCGAGTACACCTGCTGCAAGGAACTTTCTGTTGTTTTTCCCCAGTTCTGAGAGGACTTACGGCAACGTTGAAACACCGGTTCCCGTACGATCACCGTTGTTAAGCAACGTCGAACCTGGCCAGTTCTTAGATGGGTGACCGCATGGGAATACCAGGTGTTGTAAGCTTGGATGTACGGATGATGCCATGGATAATGGCTCGGAATTGTCAATCAGGGAGGCGAGTTCTAAATCCAGTTCTATTCGTTATATTCACTTACGCGCAAATACCATTGCGAAAGGTATTGAATCCACCTCTTCTCCCCCAGCTACGGGTTAATTAGTAAGTATTGTATCACTAAAAACCATTATTATCTCAAAAAGAATTGTGTACAAAATATTTAGATTTCGGCATTAAACAACCCATAGAAGTTGATATACCGTTAAAAAAAACAACAACCAACCAATTGTGAGATATTGCTAAATAATTTATTTGAAATCAATTTCTTTTTCAACATTCTCTCATAAAAAAATTAAAAAATAGAAAGGAAATTAAAGAGAATAATAATTATTTATATTGTATGACAAATAAAATAAAATAAAATAAAAACGTGAATAACGGAATCTGTAAAAACTGTTCATAAAAGCGTTGGTTAATACAGTAACGTGACCCAAAGAGTTGTGAGTTCAATACCTGGCCACAGCAGAGGTGAACTTGGAGAGTTGAGTTACTAAAGGGAGATAACTGAAACTGAGATATCCAGAAAAGGTATGGCACGTGAAACTAGAACAATCTACCCCGGTGGATGAAATAAAGGGTTTGCTCCGAAATTACAACGTATATCACCTGGAGAAAGCCGGAATGTACAACAGTCCGAACAATTTAAATAGTGTAAAAACTGATATATTAAGTTAATGGTCATCCTGAGAGTCATCTGAACACTCGTGACAGTTCCCAATTCTCTGAAGGAAATACTGAAGTAGATCGAGGAAAGATTGAAAACCAACACAGCAAAATATCAAAGAAATTAAAACACTTTAAAATGCTCGGTCTGTCTTTAAATTTTTGACGGCACCAACGAAGAATCAGTCAGTTATGCGCCATCCGTGATACACGCATAGGCGATCATGTATCTTTCGATACATGACTGACGAGGTAGATTTTTTCCCCTCACAGTTGCCATTACTTTCTGTGGTAGCCATCCATGGCTATAGAACTCGGTCTGTCCTGCTATTTACTCATAGCTGGGGGGAGAAGAAGAGGATTCATACCTTTCCCAAGGGTATTAGCACGTAGGTGAATTTAATGGATTCGGGTGGAATTCGAACTCGGCTCTCCGATTCCTCAATCCGAGCCGCTATCCATTACTCCACTCCACAGATAGCAATATATTTGTATGAATTTTAGAGTACATCTCATTAATTTGAGGACACGAAGTAATTAGTTTGTTTTAATTATGCAGAACAAAAGGGATCATATTTTAATTTTTTTATAATAGTTTATCTACTTGCAAATTTATATTCACTCAAAGACAAACGCCAGTATCATTAATCCTTGAGAAGCATGCCAATAAGGCTTGTGAAATATATTGGTTGTCTTTTTGCTGGAGACCGTCTCACTATTAATGTTCAATGTTAAGACTGCATTTAGAACAAGAAAATATAATGTCGAAAGTTACACGTTGGATTTTATTGCTATGATGGATACGAACTGAGTCTTCTATTCGAGCAGAAATATTAATGCATCTTATATATCAATGCACCATGACGAAATCTTTTTTTAATTATTCCTGATTTTCCTTTTTTTTTTTAATGGAGTTCACCCCATGCAAGGCAATAAAGCCATTAAGACGTAATGGGTTACTGGGTGTGGAAGAATTAGAAACAGAAACAGAAATATTACTAATGAGCAAGAAAAGAAAATAATAATCAGGGGGAAGGTAGATAACGATTGACATTACATTTAATTTTTAGCAGATTAAAATTGGTTAGAAAGGGTGTTCCACAAACGAGAAGTGCAAGTAAAGAAACTGTTAGCATAGAACTTAGGGTTCCATCTAACAAATTCAACTGTGAATTGATGAGACCTTGCCGCTAAACAAGTACTGCGCTTAAATTCATAAAGTCTAGACACCATAGCGAAAAGTGATATTTATTTGTATGATAATACAAAATGTGGCACAAGGCCAAAAAAGGGGGAATGGGGAAAAGGACGGTCTTCTTCTGTCTTAACGATAAACTTAGCTAGCCACAAACACTGACCCAAACATACAACAATATTCCTTACACCAAAACAACACATTCTTACTTAACTTTCTTACGACATCCACCATAATAGCTCATTGTCTCTATGAAAGTCGTAACTAGTTCCCTTATGTACAATTCATTGTCTGGGGGGGGGAATAAAACAACAAACAACCATAGCGAAGAGTTCATCCGAACAATTATCGTGAAAGTATTTGTAGAAAAGGCACAGGGAGGTAACTGTTGAAATAGTGGTTGTGTTTAAATGCCATATTCTTACAATTTCTATTTCGACGTCCTTATAATTTGAAAGTTTGACAAATTCTTACGGCGTAATGTTTTTATCAAACTGAATGGTCATTTTTATAACATATCACTGATCTTTTTCAAGTCTTTTATTCTCATATCCGGTCTACTGACTTCTATAGTACGTTCGGTATGTATAGTGAAGTCCCAGCGCACTGTAACATTTTCACATTCTATTATTGATGGTAGTTTGTCTTCATACCATTTTTCTGCAAATGGAAGGTTATATTGTTGGCATATCTTTCACTACGGGAATCTCTCTGCCCCATCCTAGATGCAAAAATCAGATTGGCCAAATTTTGACATTTTTACTTACATTTATTTTTCTACATAGTACGTTTAACTCCAATCTATTGATAATTCCATATAAATAATTATATTTTAGCTCATTTGTGTCACAGTGAAACGGCGGGTCGGATAAACTGACATCGGGGGTCGGATCCAGCCCGCGGGCCGTAGTTTGGTGACCCCTGTATTAGATAATCAATAGTTTCTTTGATGTTTCTATAAAAGTGGTATTAGGGATCTTTCTTCTTATTTGTTTCTATGTTAGTTACGCTCTTATATTTTGTTAAATGTTTTTGGCCTTTAAGTTTGAAATTTCACTCCCTATTTCATCTTCTTTGCATTATACTTAATACCACCAATACAAACAGCTATACATTTCCCACACCCGAATCATGCCGAATCATGCCGAATCATGCCGAATCTTATATTCATTAGATACTAATACCGTGCAACCTGACACAAGATGGTCAAATGGTGGCTTTTCCTACATAGGTGGACGAAGGATTTTGTTTGTATTTTTGCCTTTCTTTCATAAGTTAATTTAGCATTTTTTTTTATTTGTGCTGGCAGGCAATCTTTAGCATCCAATCATTCGTTGATTCAAGATATCTTTGATAGATATCTATGCTTGGAGTCTTGTATGTGAATTTAAGTTGAGTGAGATGTTGTTGTTTCTATTATTATAATTTTTATTTTCTTTGATTTCTGGCGTTTACACATTTCTTTCCGGGTCCCGCCCAGGGACCTAAGGTTAGAAATGGCATCATGACACTTTCCACTGACAAAAAAAAAATTACATAGATAAAGACCTTCGTAAAGTGTGGGCTGTACTTGTCAGAACAATTTTTTGTATCTCTTTGAGGCATGGACTTCCAGGAATCTCTTCAATTAGTCTACTGGAATCTTTTCCAACCAGTCCTAGGACTCCAACTCCAACAGGGATTGTTGATGTTCCCATATGCCACATTTTTGAGATTTCTATTTCAAGATCCTTGTATTTTGACAGCTTTTTGAAGATCTTCAAAGATACATTACAGTCAGCAGGGACTGCCATATCAATAAACAGGCATTATTATTATTATTATTATTATTATTATTATTATTATTTATCATTTTCTTTGATTTCTGTTGTATACTAATTTCTTTCCTTTTTGCTGCACATCTGGATAAAAAAATAAACAATTTTCAAATACATACGCATTTTACATAAAGCCCTATAGAGTGTAAGGTGTGCTAGCAAGAAATATATTTTTTGTATTTCCTTAAAATATAGAATACTATTGATCCTTTCAATGAGTCAATCAGAACCTTTTCCAACTAAAGTTACGGCAAAGTCAAGTGCAATTATTGATGTCTTCAAGAGCTAGATTTTTAAAAATCTTGATAGTTTTTGAAGATTTTCAAAACTATATTAGAGTCTGCAGGAACTACCGTATCAATAAGAAAGCACATTTTGTTTTTTGTGTGTGTTTGATTACTTATCTCTGAGTCGTTAGCCTTTGATTGTTTTGTCTATGGGTATTGTAAAGTCCCTTAAAATTGTTCCGTGCTGGGTATGACAATAAACTACACCTGCATCCTGGGTAAGACGATAAACTACATCCAACAGTAAGGCCTCTGATCAGGAGGTTTTTGAGGAGCGTGGAATCACCTCTTAATTACTAGTGTTCCCAGGTCCATCCTGGTCCAGGATGGTATCACCTGTTAGGTTCCCAACTATGGGCAAATAGTTAAAACCCAAACTTGTGTAAAAATATCTTTTAATACCAGAAATATTTTGTAATACTTTGAAAACAAAAAATTATCACCAGCAGTAATTTTTAAAGGAAAAATTATTATCAGCAATACTTTCAAAAAAATACCAGCAATACAAACAGCTGTATTTTTTAAAAATATTACCAGCTATAGATTTCTTGAAGGAAAAATGTTCTCAGAAATAGATTTTTAAAGAAAAAATATTCCCAGAAATGGATTTTTGAAGAAAAACATTACCAGCAATAAGAATGTTGTCGGCATTAAATAACCCATTGAGGTTGATATACCGTAAAACAGAAACAAACAAAACCAAACCCATAAAATTGTTACAAGTCCTATGTTTGTAACCGAGTATAAGCGGTGTTCATACCAATTCCTTGCAGATTTTCTCACCCTGTCATGCTGAATTTTATATTCATTAGACACTAATACCGTGCAACCTGACACAAGATGGTCAAATGGTGGCTTTTCCTACATAGGTGGACGAAGGAGCAGAAGCCGCCGGAGAGCAAGTTTTATCGAGTACGAAGACTGGTAGATACTGTTCCTAACAACAACAAAAAAACAATTTAAAAATGGTTTGGCTTTTCCTAAAAGTAGGCATCCACTAAAAATAACGCTTGAAGTTATAAACAAAATGTCGGTTGAAAAATAAATCCACACACACACAGACACACACACACACACACAGACACACACACACAGACACACACACACACACACATATATATATATATATATATATATATATATATATATATATAGTACAAGTAATCGATCCATTGGTATATATACCGGGTGGATCCTAGTAATATTAATTATTAAAACTGATCCACAGAGAGTTCGATGTATTTATTAGAACAGAACATATATATATATTTTTACAGAAAAAAAATAGTCTATTTCATTATATATATATATATTTAAAAATATTTTTAAGATATTAAATCGCTCTACAAGTTTGATTTTTCTTACTTGAAATTGAGCACTTTTTTAACATGCAAGATTTTAATAAATATTCTAGTGTTTGTTTATTTCGGTATATATATATATATATATATATATATATATATGAAGAAATATACTCTTAAGGTGTGCTATATTTATATGATAAAGTGCTCAATATTAGAGATAGAGCATGTGTAAATATAAAAGTGAACATTGAAGTCAACACTTAGAGGCGACAGGCTGTTTCATGTGATTCCAAATCGCTACATAAGAGGTCTCATGTTTCAAAACAAGAGCCGAAAACTTCAATATAATCCTTTAAATTAAATTGAGTTGAAAGTAAAATGGGCTCCGTTCCATCTTCAAGCGAAATTTTTGTTGGAATAACGTATATCTGAAATTTACTTGTTTTAAAATTGAAATCAAAATCCCCATGGTAACAGCTATGGTGAATTGTCTAAATTGGGTAGGCGAGTGCAGGGTGTTTATAATAAGTAGCGGTATAGAGATACTTTCAAGGTGTCAAGTCGGGGAAAGGTGAGGGTGTCAAAAATGAAACGGAAGATGTATTGGCCATCGTCTAGTTTGCTTGTCTATGGAGATTTATTTATTTATTTTATTTTATTTTATTATGAAAGGGAATTGTGCATATAAAAAAAGAAAATGTTTTTCTTTGGATTATTTACCTAACCAGTTCCTTCCTATTTTCTGTATATTTTCACACACTATATATATATATATATATATATATATATATATATATATATATATATATGTGTGTGTGTGTGTGTGTGTGTGTGTGTGTGTGTGTGTGAAAAGTGTATATAAATATAAATAAATATATATATGTATAATTATTTATATATTATATGCGCGGTACTTATTAGAAAGCGCTCAATATCAGAGATAGAGCTAACATATTTGGTTGGATAGATGTGAGTTTGTGACCCTGGGTTTCACGCTTTAGCGATCGTCAGACATATATATATATAAGAGGAAAATTATTTATTAATAATGTTCTAAAGAAAAATATTGAGGAAGTTCGAAAGAACGCTAAAATGTTCTCAGCCCAACCAATTAGGTATTTCAAAAAATCCTGAAAATGAATCTAAAATGTCAACCTCTCAAATTAAGCACTGAGAAATTGAAATCTAGTTTAATATTTCAATATATGTGGAAACTGACAAAATTTAATCTTTGAAAAAACAGATATGTTGGATGTCTGCTGCAGAGTCGATTTTTTCCGCAAAGTCATAAAAGCGGGGAAGTAAGTAAAGCAAATGGTTGATGATAATTGAAAGCTTTTTCACTAGTTGAAAAGTCTCAAAATATCTCTCCTATAATCATCACCATTATTAATTTATCGAGATAACTAAAGGAAAACAGATATTTTTACCTACAAAAAATACAAGAGAGTATTTCAGAATTGTAAACACAAAAGCAATAAGATAAATCTAAATTACTCTGCAAAAGTCAAATGAAATATTGTGAAGTAAACTATGAAATCGGTTAAGGAATCAGATCACAAGACGCGGAACTTTCAGAAATGCCTCCTGTTTTTTGTTGTAACTTGTCTGAAACGATTAAATTATCCCTTAAATGGCCGACATTGCTGTTTCACTGGAGATCACCGGATATCATCAATTGACGATTTAAACTTTAATTCAGTGATGCAGATTTCATTCATTTATAATTTTTGCAAGAAATTCCAAATCAATGTGTTATTCACAGCAAAAAGATGAAACATATTTCTATTTATTTTAAAATCTTCCAAAAAACAAAATTTTTTCTGAAACTTTATTTGAGGAAAATTAGCTAATTTAAAGTTTAATTAATCTGAATTTAAACAAATATTACTTACTTTTAATTTAAAATATCACAGAAAAGCATTTTAACCCATTTAAGGTGGGTGTTTTATGAGGTCTTGACAGATCGATAGCGTAATGTTTGAGAAATTTACATAAGGGGTACATAACTGTAAAAATTACTTGACGAACGCCTTTTTATATATTTTTTTAACTTCCCAGTAATCTTAAAAAGTTAAAGAAAATATTCTAAGCAATCTAATATTGAATTTTAGGTACCTTGGCTTTATAGCCTTACTTACGATCTTATTGAGTAAATGTTGGAAAATTACCAATAAATTTTAAATTTACTATACTTACCACTCTTGTTTTTTGATAATATCGTGTATGGACAACCGTATTTACAAAAATCGACACGTTTATACACAGATAAAATAAATAATAAATACTTTTTTAAATACTGGGGCCGTTTAGCTTTGATCAGCTTCTCTATTCATGATTAGTAAATGTTGTTTTAATTTAATAACGATATCACTTGACTGATACAAATTAATCCAGAATTTTAAAAGATTAAAATTTAAAAGTTATTCTAATCAAAATTTAAAAAAATGAAAACAGTTCTTGTAAAAATTCATTATTCTTACTAAGATATTTTATTCATAAAAGCAATTAAAAATATTTCTAATTAAATTAACTCTTAGTTTTATTGCATTTCTTTAATTTTACGATTCCGGGCAGATTTTAGGTAACTGGGGGTCAAGTTTCACCAAATAAAACATTAATGATTTAAATTCTCCGAGGATTTGGTCTTATAACTTATATAAACATTAAGTGATAGAAAAAAGAATTTCTTGTAATTACATAAAATTAAATGAGTAAAGAGTAAAAGATGTAGAAAAATATTTTACAATGATTTTCTAAAACAAAAAAAAAAGAAAAGAAACGTTTCAAAATTAATTTTCTTTATTTTTGAATAAGTCCTGAAAGTTTCATTAAAATTCGACAATTATCTGATTTTTACAAGACTTTCCAATATGTTTTTTCACCGCAAAAAAAAACGTTCAAATTCCCAATACAAATTTGTGGTCCTGCGTTGACACCCGAAAAAAGATTTTTAACCAAAATTTTTGAACAAAGGTTCTTAAAAGGATAAAGAAAATAATTTTATATTTAAAAAAAAATCTTTGATCTTTTCTCTTAATTACTGAAACAAAGTCTTTGACGATAAAATTTATTTTTATTTTGTTCTGTACTTTTTCATGTTTCCTGTTTTATAGCAAATTTTTGACCGTACCGAAATCTTGTGTTGTTATTGTGTTCCTGAGATGCCACGTCTTCTACTGCTTATTAACCAATACAGGTTATTTAAAGCTAGAAAATATTTTTAGATCATAAGATTTTTTTGTGATATTAATGATTTAGTGATACAACTCTGACTAATTAACCCATAGCTAGGGGGAGACGGGGTGGATCCATACCTTTCCCAAGGGTACTTACACGTAAGTGAATATAACGAACCCAATTGAAATTGGAACTCAGCTCTTTGATCAACAATTCCGAACCATTATCAACCAATATTTCACAATGATATCGGCTCATTTTTTTAAAGTTTTGTATATAATATATGCTTAAAAATGAATCTTTATAAAAATGAATTTTC
>CAHIKZ030005479.1:2775000-2857500 GCA_903632075.3 Acanthosepion pharaonis
ATAGTCATCGGGGAAGCAACTAAGGGGAAGGGAGTTCAACAGACAGAAGTGCGGGAGAAGAAGCTGTTTGAGAAGAAGAGACGATTACATTGAACCGTTTTGACAGTGAAAGGGTGGAACCGAGATGCCAGCCTGGTAGCTCGTTTAAATTCATGTAGTCCGGGATCCAGCGAAAGTCGATCGTCGGAACAGTTGCCGTGAAAATGCTTGAAGAAGAGACAGAGGGTGGCCAAGGCACGTTTGTGGGATAGCGATTGTAGACTAGCTGCCAAATCATGACCTATCATCTTGCATATTCGTCTCTGGATTTTGTCAAGGACCTCGAGACGTACAGCGGGAACACCAGACCATATATGACAGCAGTATTCCATGCAAGGACTACAGATCACTTGTCACTTGTGGGGACTATTAGGCGATCTTCTAATAATGTCCTTTCCCACCATATATACAGTATAATTGAAATGGATGTATATTGGCCTTGTTTAGTGAATCAAAGAAAATGACCGGTGTTGATAAATACAAAAGAAATCTTTATATATACAATATATTAATACAAAAGGGTAAGGTGAAACTTGAAGTTTCAAAAGTTAAAGTATAAAAATTTTGGTGCATACGAAAGAGAGAGAGAGAAAGAGTCCGGGAGGAAGTTAAATATATATAACTATGTATGTATGTATTCAAATGTAGTAGCCACCGCTTGTCTACGCAGTAAAGGAAGGTATGTTTTGTCTTCAATGTAGCAAAGAACGGTTTGGCCGTGTAAGGTCGCCTGCGAGTCGTGCAAATATCGTATTTCATCTGTAGGTATGTTACGAATGACAGCAGCATCGGAGAATAGAGAAACTCGATATTTATCCGAGCTCCCCACAAAGAGGGATGTGGCACAAGGCCAGTTTTTAACGTGGGACTTTCCGAGGGCATACACTCGGGCAAAAATTCCCCGTAAACGCCGCACATACAGGGGGTCGGATGGCTGTCTATTTTTCCCCAGACGAGACTCTGCCCGTATGTATAGCCCAGTCTGAGTTACTCTCCGCCCGAAAGCAGAGAGTCCGACAATGTACTCTTAATAATTTTGATTAATTCATTATCTCTGGCTTTGGTCAATTTCCATCTGTTTATATACACATCTATAGATCCGCTTCGAAAATGTTGCTCAGTTCTCATTGGCTCGCGGCCTTATATCATAATTGGGAAAGCTTTTTGATTGGTTGGTCGAAATATTTTTACCAATGGGGAAATGTTGATCTCCTTGTTATTATTTGTTTATTTCTTTTCTTACATACTGGTTGTAAAAGCTTTCTGCTTGGTTGGTCGAACTATGTCTTTGTTTGCTTGACGATTTTTATTATCCGTCTATTTTTAGGGATGGTGAAGTTTTGGTCTTCTTGTCATTTATTTTTATTTATCTATTTCACTATCACCACAGAACCAAGCAACGCAGACTTCTGATGCAATAGGATACTTGGTTTTTATTTTCGGATGTAGCTTATCGTCTTACCCAAGACGCCATAAGTATACGTTCATGGAATTTAAAACCATTGAACAAAATGACATAGAGTTAATTTTATATTCCGATTTCTTAGTTATATAAAAGCAATCCCCCCACCCCAGTGTAACTTTATCGGTACACATTACAATTGAAAACACAAGAATAAATCTTTCATATGTAGCATTACATTTTACTCAACTACAGAATTCGTCAATCACCCCGGCCAGTGGAGGCCTTCTCCTAAAATCAACCCTACTTCCTCGTATCGATGTAAGAGACTGTCCCCTCTTGGGTAGGTGTTTATATATCTGTCATACGGTTCTTTCCCGCGCGCGCACATCGCAGGTGCACTGGGTCGATCACGTGATCACCTGTCGGGGTCAGCCACTAACATCCTGAGAGGCGCAGATCTGCACTTGGTAGCTAGAAGAGTATTTGTCGGGCCATCCCGCCGATAACCACCCCCTCCATCTGGCTTCCTTGCAGGACTGAGTGCAAAGTCCATCCCAGCATCAGCTGGGGTAAGTTGCACACTGCACAAGTCCGATATTAGGAATGGAACCACACGCCTCCAGCCCTTCACTTCCTCACCCAACTAATCCTTCACCATCTCTACTGCCGCTTAAACCCTTTTAAACATCATCTACTAACGAACATAAAAGGTTGAATTCGATGACTGTACTTACCTTTGGTGTTCACTGGCTTTGGACGCTTATCTTTTATTATTTCTTCTTCTTTTGAGTAATATTCTTCAAATGTACCTGGAATTTAAGATTAAAACTAAGATGAAATATTTACTAAGTCAACTACAAAATATTAACTTTCTACGTCTATAAATAAACATCTGTGAGTATATTAATGTGCGTAATCTGAAATGTCTGTTGTGAACTTAACTATAATATTCGTGGTTAAGTTCTATAAGAAATGTCCTGAGATAATTTGTATTTTAAGAAAACATTACTATTTCTGAAGAGATTTTGTTATATACCGTACCTATGAACACTAATGGGCATGTTCCAATCCTCATAAATACGTTGGACATTATTGTAAGTGGAGTTATATGCTGTCTAGCAGTGGTTTACCTACTTCACGCCGCTGGCGAGTATTTTATTTTGATGATGCTATAAAGATTATCATTTCATTTCCAACCCCCGTTTTGGTTATTTCTCATTCAGTAACCTTTTCTAGGTTACAACACTTTCTTTCTTGCTTGCTTTCATTCATTCTTTCTGTTATATACAGTACCTATGAACACTAATGCCTATATCCCAATCCTCATAAATACATTGGACACTATTGTAAGTGGGGGTAATATGCAAAGTAGTCCATCACTAGCAGTGGTTTACCTACTTTACGTCGCTGGCGAGTAATTTATTTTGTGGATGTTATAAAGATTACCATCTCCATCGTCCGTTTTGGAATCCTTCTTATGTTACAACAGATTTTTAGAAGAATATTCAATCATTTAAATGTCATTCGTGACACATGCTTGGGCGATCATGTCTCTCCACAACTTCCTCATCTAAATCACTGTCGACTCTTTCAGTTACGTGCCATACGTGATAGACGCTTGGACGATCGTGTCTCTTTTGATTCATGACTGACTAACCAGAATATTTTCCCGCAGTGAGCCGCCGTTTCTTTCTATAGGAGACTGGTTGCCAACAAGATTATATGTCCCAGTCTGTCCATAGCTGGGCGAGGAGAAGAGATATATTCATACTTTTCTCAAGGGCATTTGCGCTTATTATTACACTTCTAGAAATATGTGGTCTTATTATTTATTTACTGAATTATAGGTAGAATTATAGGTAGATGCGTTATAGAGATAGGTATTGTAAAAGAAGCTCTTGGTGAAATCTAATTAGATAATAATATTTGATTAATGAAGTAAATCTTAAAAATAGAAAGAAATCTTACATCGAAGTCTTTTCCGGTTTTGGGCAGCTTTCTTCTTAAGTTTTTTCGCTTTCGTCAGAAGATTACGCAACTTTTCTGAAAACAAAGGAAAAAGGTGTGATTTTTTTTTAATTTTTTAGTTCTAAATTTAATATTAATAAATCCTATATTATAAATAAGATTGGTATAATTACTGTTAAATGACGGCTGTTAATTAACTAAAACTTGGAGCTGTCATTTGTCCATGACTTTGATTCCTGCCTATCCTCCAAATGAAAAAAAAATGGATTAATATAGCAAAAGTGACTGAAAGTTAAGTAACGTAACATAACGTTACAGAAAGGGCAACATATAAATTTTAATCTTTGTCAACTTAAATCAGTGCTACTTAAAGTGGGGTACGCCTGTCGGCACGCGGAGTGTTTCCAGGACACAAAGAAACATTAGTCACATTCCACACCACGGAAGACTGTCGGGATATCTGACTTGATTTTATTTTAATATTTCTAATTTAGTTTTATATTTATTATGGTTACATTTTTCAATCACTCATGTTAAATGTCAATACAACTAAAGAATGCGATATAATGAGCAGAAAAACAGTGAACTAAAATACATATGACAACATCATCATAATAATGTGGCGATTGACTATGTGGGAACTACACCTAGAAATATAAAAATGCCATTATCATTGACATATTTCGACAAAATCAATATAAAATAAAAAAAAATAAGTAACTTTTATTATATCCCTTATGTATTTCTGGTATAAATGAATAATACTACGAATGTTTAAATAGTATTTTCCCGGATCGTTATTACACATTTATATGGCACAAACATGGCGCCATTTCATGTCACACAGATAAAAAATTGTTATGTCAATGATAACACGTCTTAGAATGAATATGACACCACGTCCTCATGTTTAGTAAAGATAGTCTCAAAATGATTCTGCTATATCGCATATCTCCAAAAACATTTTTTAAGGGCAGCGCCCTTCAACCTGACCCCCAGCCTGATTAGAAAAACACGTTGTAAAAGAAAAACTTGCCGATACTCTGAGTGTTGACTTCAATGTTCACGATATATATATATATATATATATATATATATATATATATATATATATATATATAAATGGACTCTCCCGTCGGTTTCGACGTATGAGAATCTGACAGTTTATTGATTCAGTTTTGAAAGTTTGTGCGATAATCTTAAGTGGGATTTAAGACAAAATATATATATATATATATATATATATATATATGCATCGTGAATAACATCTACCGACAGAAATATGTTCCAAGTCCATGTTATCAGTTGCAATACTTTCTAATTCTCCATCTGCAAAAAGAAAAAAAAAGAAAAATTCACGTATAAATAAAATAAAATATTAAAAATACATATGCGATTAAATAAAATCTTAAAGGGAAATCAAATAAAAATCCGATATTTCAGATAACCTAAAACTACGCCTTCAAAATCGATTTTAAAATAATCATAAAACTCTTCCTATCAAAAAAACTGAATAGTCTTTAAACGATGAAAGTAGTGCATAGATATTTCAAAAATTATTCACCAGATGCAGCGTTTCTCTCTATCTATCCTTCTTCAGATTATCTGTTATGGGGTCCACCCCTTTTTCATATAAGTGGATTCGACCAGAGTGTTACTTGGACTGCTGCCGTTAAATACACAGAGTCAGTCAGAATATATAGAGAGAGTGAGCAGAGATTGTGATGGAGTTGGAGGTAGAGTAATAGTGTGAGGTAATCGCTTGTAGAAGTCTCAGTTACAAGCACGTAGACTGTGTATATATATATGTATATATATATATATATATATATATATATATTATTATTATTATTATTATTGCCACTAACCGCGTTCCTGGATTTACCAACAGTATTACCCATTGTATTATTGGGTAAATACATTTTAATTCTTGCGTTTGTCATTCATTGGAGACCGAATTTCATCTCGGAATCTACAACATTATCATAACAAGAATTAATCCCATTTAACTGACCCAAATTCCAAATTGGATAAAAAAAACATGTCTTGTAAAATAACTCTGAAAAAATTCTTTAAAATCATTAATCATTTTCTGCCAAGGTAACAAGCAGAATACTGAAGCCGTTCTTCATATAGCATTGTGGCAATATTAATTCCTGGTTTTTGCTTCTAATAAATTTCTCAAGATCCTTTGCAATGCCAGACTGAAATCTAGCAACATCAAACCATGTTTGTTATCAATCTACTCTGAATATGACCCCATTTTTAATCTCGAAGAATTAAATTTTTATTAATAATAAGACTGGATTATTCCCTTAGCCTTAAGTTTTTTCTTTACTGTCGCTGTTTACCAAAGACAAACCTATAGTCAAGGTAACGGACGATTGAATGTGATGTAGAAAGAGAAATTCTTTTTTTTTTTTTTTTTTTTTAGGTTGCCCTAGGCCAAAACTTGAGCTTTGCTAAATGCCTTATTTTCGTACCGCTAGTTGTAACATTCAAAAATTAGCCTTTCTTATATCAATCAGTTTAGAAACCTTTAGACATGCAAACTTAATAGAGACAATATCCAAGAATCCTCTTACCCGAAAGAGGCTGTTCATCTGACAGCAACCGACTTGACTGAAACAGGAAGAAAAAACAAAGTTAAGAAAAATAAATATAGCCGTCAAAAGATAAATTGATATGATTCCGGTTTTAAAAGGATAATGTTTAACGAGCAACACAATGGCGTCTGTTTATAGAGCAATACAATATGGATTAAGTTGATTACTCATTTCAGAGTATGGACATCTGCGAGGGTAAATAACTAATCCCTGTTGCAGACGCCTGCTCAGGCACATTATTGTTTCTTCCACACTCACGTTTTATATCTAGTTATGCTGAGCAGATACTAGTTACAGTTTCTGTTGTAACTGGCGTGATCAGGAGTTAAACGCGGCCAGTAAGATGATTCTTTTTTCATATTCGTACTAGCATAAACTTCCGAACAGCTTCGTCAACTTAATTCCACCTACAAGCCTTGAATTGACCCGTGGGATGTTTTTCACCGATGTTGTACGCTTCCCAGGTCTATATTATCAAGGTCACTTTCCTAACAAATTCGAATCCCTGTCTCATGGTCCGAAGTTTAACGCTCTAACCAATTCGCTACGCGCCCATATATAGCTTATACAGACCAACATCAAAAATGTTAACCAGAAGTATTTCATAGTTGAATTTTTTTTCTTTTTTGTAGTCAGTATTTATTTTTTTTTTTTAGAAATATACAGAAACTTGACATGAGTATGGCGAAAGACCTTGTCAGTTATTCTAATAGAATCTAAGACGCTAATAAAACGTTTATTTTAATTCTAAAATTAAAACAGACGTATTTTGGAGGATAGATGATTGCTTCGCCGGAGTAAAAGAAAGTGTTAAACCATTTATAATGTCTAGTGTATTTGAAGTCAAACAGAATGTAATTTTTTTTTCAAATTTAATCTACTTCACTGCGTGGTAAATGTCTAAAAAGAAGTACACTCCAATGAAAAATACTTTAAAAGATATGCACTTCAATCAAGTCTTTCAAATCGTGCAGTTGTTAACAAACTGATATTATAACCCATTTATTATGAGTTTGAACCTCAATAATTGCTCTATGTTTGATACTGTGTGTTAGATCTGATTTAATCCAAACAAATCAATACTTCCAACAAACGTCTGTAAAAAAAAAAAATAATAATAAATTACCTGACATTGCTTTCCCATTTCTTTGTCATCTACCATCGTCTGTTGGTCGTCTGTTAATATTTGTTTGCAGGTTTCGACTGCTTGAATCGACGGAGAAGGCGGACCATATGAAGACGTAGAGGACACGTCGGCTGCATCATGTTCTCGACGTGCATACTTTTCTCGAGGTCCCACATGGTCCTGAACCCCATCATTTGAGGATGCATCACTGAGGTTAGGAGACGCTACATTCTCTACATCAGGCGAATCACGAATATTGTTCGAATAGTCACAAGCATCAACTGCCGTTTCATTTCCAGCATACTTCTGGCTTCTCGGACTTCCGCTTCCGCCAACTTCTTCTTTTTCGGTCGTTCCAGATTCCGTATACAATGTTCTTGTGGGTTGCATGAAAGTGAAACCATTCCATTGATCCGGCATTTTAAAACCATTGTACTTGTATTCTGATTCGTCACTGGATGTAGTTGGTTCACGCATGCGCTTTATATTTGCTGGCCATGGCTGTGCAACTTGTGAGGCCATGTCGAATGGATTTCGAGATAGATGATTCAGATTGTAATTGGCTGTCATAGTTGGGGCATACTTCATCCACCACATGCTGTAAGGAGCACTTAAGGTTCTGAAAAAGTCGCCATAACTGGCTGGAACCCGAGGTTTCGGAAAAGCAGGATGGGCCCGAGGAAGCAATGAATCCCCTGAAGGGGGATTATATAAAGTAGGATTTACAGAAAATTGCGGAACTATGTGTGAAAATCTGTCTCCCACAGGCATAGGAATTTGTTCAGTGCTAGAGTTTTCTTTCTGGGAGTATGGGATACAATGCACTTCTTTGACATTAGATTTTGAGGTTAATGGGGCAGGGTTGATGGTTAGTCTTTTTCGGCTGCCCCCGTTAAACATGGCTTTGACGTCTTCCCATGCGTGGACGATGTCTTCGGAAGGAACAGGCTCGACTAGAAGCAGATGTTTGCGCCAAGAATTAAAATTTGCTGCATCAGCATGTCGGTACTCATTGCTCGCCGTCCGGTGAAAATGAAAGATGAATTTGTTTGGTGAGAAAAAGACATTGCAGTAAACACATTTGATGCATTTTGCCCGCGAACTGTTGTACCTGCACAAAAGGGATGGTAAAGAAATCAGTTTTAAAAGGTCAAATACCAATAATCAATATTTCATTAACAAATAAAATAAATGCGATTGATTTTGTCTAACTTTACTACCATCATCATCAACATTATTATCGAAACATTTTCTTTTTTATCATTTCACCCCAACTAAGACGATAAAGCAGCTAAGACGCCAGAGATTACTGAAAGCGAAAGAGAAGACTTTCATGAGGAGAAAGGACAATAAAAGAACAGGTTTCATGAAGACAGAAGATGGTGATTGATGTTGTGTATAAATTTTTGAAAATTGTAGGCAGTTGGGCAGTATGAAAGCGGAAGTGAACTCCACAGGCGAGAGGTGTGAGTAAAGAGACTATTAGAATAGAACTTACAGTTACATTTAGTTATTTCAACTGTAAAACCATGAGACCTAATTGCCAATCTGGTAATACGCTTAAATTCATGTGATCGAGGTACTAAGAAGGAGAGATCATTTGAGCAATTGCATCAAAAATATCTGTAGAAAAGGCCTAGTGAATCCAAGTTACGGCGGTGGGACAGTGACTGAAGTCGAGATGTCAGGTCAGGACCGATGACAATACAAACCTTTCTTTTGTCAAAAATCTTGAGATATATAGCCAGAGCACCAGACCAGGTATGTCAGAAATATTCAATGCACGGTCGAATAGCAGATTTATGAACGTGCAATATGGATTCCGGCCAGAACGATTATCTGGAACGACACAGGCAACCAACTTTCCTAGCAGCAAACCACTCCACTTCATATCAGTAGAAAACGTGAGACAAAGAAGGCACAATGAGTTGCTCTCATAGAGGTTAGCATCAGCCATATGCTGATGGAAAGTAAAAATGGTTCTCTATGATGATTAAAAGATTGCAGCTTGTTTTGGAGGCATTCAAATTTATAAACCCTTTCTTGCCCCAATTAAAAACTGATTGGAAGTCATTTTAGAATGCAGCTGTTATTTTTACTTTATCGGACTTACGATTAAGACAAGAGTAAAGAACTGTGTCATCAGCATAAATACCGAGATGGGATCTGATGACATCGGGAAAATCGTTGATGAAGATCAGAAATAATGTAGGTCCAAGGATCGAGCCCTGGCTAGGGAAACCCCGCATTAATATGAAAGGATCTAGAAGCGTGGCTGTTCAATAGGTATTTCATTAAACGCTTTTCTCTTCATTAAATATAGTTTATTGCCAAGCAAAATTAATTTTGACATCTTTATAATACTAAAACTCTGTGAACTGTGTTTGCTTGCTTGATTGCTTGTGTGTTGCCACCATGCACACGAAGTCATATATAGAGAGTGGGGGAAAGAACGATGTAAATTTATTATCGTGTAGGAAGAGGAAGAAAAGGAAAAGGTGTGTATAATGATTTAAGTTTCTTTCCACTTCTCTCTTTCCACCTATCTCTCTCTCTTTCCACCACTCTCTCTTTCCACCTATCACTCTCTCTTTCCACCACTCTCTCTTTCCACTTCTCTCTTTCCACCTCTCTCTATCTTTCCACTTCTCTCTTTCCACCTCTCTCTATCTTTCCACCACTCTCTCTTTCCACTTCTCTCTTTCCACCTCTCTCTATCTTTCCACTTCTCTCTTTCCACCTCTCTCTATCTTTCCACCACTCTCTCTTTCCACTTCTCTCTTTCCACCTCTCTCTATCTTTCCACTTCTCTCTCTTTCCACCTCTGAGATTTCGTGCGTGCTTATTTATATTTCAGCTTTTGTTTAACAAACAATATTTTAAATGTTTAAAGAATATTTTCAAGTGAATATGATTTTAAAATATTTTTGGCATATTAAAAATGTATTTTTTAGTTAATGTGATTTTAAAAATATTTTAAGTCAATAATATTTAAAAATACGAGTTGTTTATACAGTATATATATATTTCAACTTTCTTCAAACAGACAATATTTTAATGTTGAAATCAACTTCAATGTTTTATGACCTGAACTATCAGTGACCGAACGGGTCACGGGTAGTTAATATTTGAAAATTGACAAACAATAATTTTTTATATATAATCTACAGAATTACGGCAATTAATATCGATATATCAACAAAATTCTTCTTCTCAGGTCTTTGAAGATATGTTTTAAAAGAAAGATTTACTTGAATGAAAAGAGTGGAATAATCGGAATACCGAATCGAAGACGAAGAAAGCCGAGTCAAAACGGATTATACACAGGTAGTCAAAACTTCGGAAAAATTTCATTCACCCTCAAAGTTGATCTCCAACTTCTATAGTTGTTATAGTGATGACCTTCTTTCTTAACTGGTTCAAATTTGTTTTTCCGCTATCTTCCTTGAGTGGGTCAAATAAAACTGCTTATAGCGCCACGTCAATATGTGAAACCACGCCTTTTTCATTTTTTTAAAAATAAACTTATTTTATTATTCATTTAGTTATTCATGTCTTTTTTTTTGTTTGTTTGTTTTTTCTATCTTCTAAACGGCAAATTCTGTCTGTCCGTCCGTGTGTCTGAAAGTGCTCTAATTCGGGCCACACCTGCTCTACATAGACATCTTATTTTTGGGAATCAGCATGAACCCGTGATTGAAAATCTGCCCTGGTACTTGAACATCCAGCATTGGGATTTGTGTCCGGATGTGGAGGGAAGAGTTAAAAATTCAAATTTTAAAATAGCTAAAAATTTAGTGATTTTAAACATATTTCCAAGTCAATTTTATTTCTACAAAATGACAAGGAATCAGTGTTAAAGTGAGAGGTTTTGTGACGTTAGGTTTTGAAGTGCCACTGAATTTGTGATTAGAAGAACTCACTTATCGGCCTGAACTGGAGTTTCAGCCCAAATCGGTCTTTTGGTCGAAATTGGATTTATAGCCCG
The DNA here is from genome assembly GCA_903632075.3 of Acanthosepion pharaonis. NCBI lineage: Eukaryota > Metazoa > Mollusca > Cephalopoda > Sepiida > Sepiidae > Acanthosepion > Acanthosepion pharaonis. The sequence continues at coordinate 2,786,133 of CAHIKZ030005479.1, forward strand.
AATCAGAGTTAAAGTGAAGCTTTCAAGTTTCATGGAGTGAATTGAGGAATTCAAAGATATTTCTTTAAAATTACCATTGTTGTTAGCCCCCTATAGCAGTTAGCTTAAAAGTCCGCACGGTGTGCGGGGTTTAAGCTAGTTATAAATAATTGATTTGTTAATTTTAATGATGTTTATAATTAAATTACTCGGTTATTTAAATCAAGGCTATTTTCTGCTCTGGAATTAGCAACCACCTTAGCATTTAGATCACAGCTTAAGTAATGTATAAATTGAATTATGCAATGTTGATTTTTTAAATCGTATAGACTGAAAATCTAACAAATCTAAATTTTATTTTTTTACATTTTGTCCACAAATAAAATAAGTTAATCAATTTTTTGTTTAATTATTGAATTTATTTAAGTTTAAAAAAAATCAAACATTTTATCGCTATAAACGAATCAGCAACCCTTCGGTTACAAGGCCTTCATTCTTACCATTGCGCCATAATATGAGCCCGTCGTATTAGAAATAAACGACTTGAAAAATGTTTAGACTTATCAAACTAATTGAATTACGACAATTTTGCTTATACCATTTTACAGCAAACAGAAGTCTCTCAAACAGACGACAGCATCGTAAAGCAAAGGAAATGGACTTGGTCCGTGCAACGCCAGGTATCCTTGCTAGTTTAACTTGAGTTATCGAATATCTAATAACTCGTTATCCCATGACTTCAATTTATATCTAAGCATGTTTTCTCCTAGTTCGTTACAAAAGAAAGAAATCAATTTTTTGCTTTTTTTTTCCCTCACATCATTCAGGAATTTTTTTTTCGGTCATTGTTCCCGAAATAAAGTCGAACAATTAGAACTTCACTCTGACGCCGTCAGTTTATTTATTTATTTATTTAGCAGATAGATATAATTCTGAATTCTATCTGATCTTCACACAATTATACTCTAATCACTTTGCATTAAATTATTAATGCATAACACTATATATATATATATATATATATATATATAATTTAACAGAGTAATATCCACTTTATAATGTTAGGGCTGGTAAATCCCAGAAGTCTTTCCATTCATCATTTTCCAGATAATAGGGGTTGGTGCTTTAAAAATAAACTATTACCAATAATGCACTGATTTGTTTTACTGTTATCTGTCACAAGCTCTACGAAGGGTTGCTGAAAAATCCTCGGCCTAAGAAAACAGATACTCCCCCAACTTCTTATGTTTGGTTATTTGGTCAGATTTGGGGAGGTGAGTTGGACCACGATCTTTTCATGACTCCCACACAGAGCTTAGAATGCTTTGCCGTCTCTCAAACCATTTCTCACGTCATGTCATAAAACTCGTAACCCACTAGTGACGTTGGATCACTGCATGTTAGCAGCCGAAGTAGCAGTGGTGTGTATAAAGCGTGAATATAGAGCGCAATACTAGATTGCCAACAAGGTCTCATCAATTTATAGTTGAAATAGCTAGATGTAACCGTAAGTTCTATGCTAACAGCTTCTTCTATCGCATTTCTCGCTTATAGAACGCTCTTCCGGTTACATACTTCCCAGACAATTTTGATCTTCAAAAATTTAAATGCAATGCCAATCGTTATCTACTGTCTTCTTGATTCATTTTCTTTTATTGTCCTCGTTGCTTAGTAATGTTTCTTTTTTCTTATACCTTCACACTCAGTAACCCTTTCTGTCTCAGTGGCTTTATTGCCTTGCTTGAGGTTACATTATTAAAAAAAGAGATGGTCGGACTATTCAGGCTGGGTTTGTTTTTCAGAGTTTTTCTTCTCGTAGACTGGTTGCTAGCCAAGGCTAGAGAGCACTGTTTATTAACTCCTATCCGGTGGGGGGAGGGGGAGATTGATTCACACTTTTCCACGGATATTTGAGCGAAAATGAACACCTTTAAAGAGGGGATTTAAACTTTGCACGCCAATTCCGCATCGCTAACCATGAGGCTGTTCGAACATCCATAGAGACAATTTCTATTGGAGTCGTAATTCATTGTTGTCTGAACGTCGCAACAGTTGACAATATCAATGATACTTAAACCGGTGTTTTGGTCCCAGTAATTCTCATTTGCGTTCTGAGGATGAGAAATCGGAGAGCAGGGTTCGAGTTCCAGTCAGGTTTGTTACATTCACTTTCACACAAATACCCTTAAGAAAGGCATGAATCAATCTCTTCTCTTTCCCCGCCATAGATACGGGGTGAATAGCAGGACAGACTGGGTCCTATAGCTTTGGTTGGCAACCAGTCTACCACAGAAAGAAACAGAAATCTACTGCGGCAAAATCTTCTACCAAGCCGGTCATGAATCTAGAGAGACATGATCGCTCAAGCTTCTATCACGTCTGGCACTGACTGACTGAATTCTCATTCAGTCGTCGCAGCTTTTATCGTACTTACTGACAATAAAAGAAAACTTTTCAAATAGTGATTTTCCAAGCGTAGCTTAGATGTGGGACAAAGTCGATAGTATGGGGTACCCAGTAAGAATCGAACTCACTACTCAGTCGTAATTGTTCTAGCGAGATAAGCTTGCTAGCCACTACACCGCCTCGGCGTGCCATTTGTTGATTTTCTAAGCGCTGCTGAGATGTGGCACAAAGCCGAAAGTATGGTGCACCCAGTGAGGATCGAACTCACTACTCAGTCGTAATTGTTCTAGCGAGACAATCTTGCTCGAGGTGCCATTTCAAATAAAACACCATGATTTTTCATTTGTTACACTGGTCAGCACGATTTTTGGTGCCAAGAAACAAAACATTTTTTAACTAATTTGATGGTGCTGATTCCGAAAATGACCTTAGCTTTTCGTGGTTCGTTACTGTTTTTGCTGTACTGAAATTGCTCATTTTTGTAAAAAAAAAAAAAGATCAATTTACGATCCTGGCTGATCGCAATATTTAGTTAATAAAAATCGTAGAAACCCATCAATTTTCAAGTAGACTGAGCAATTTATGTCAGCCACCTCAAATAAACTATTTTTTATAAGAAAAAAGTGTTTTTGATTCAAAAATTTTAAAATACAAGTACTGAAGTTTTCCAATTTATCATCAAAATTCAAATTAACTGATAATATTTATCAGTAATACACTTTAGTAAACCTGATAATTATGGTGACATAAAAAATGAAATCCTAAAATCTTCTGCTTGATATTCATAAATTTATCACATCACTTTTATCCCTTCACTACGAAAGGAAACCAAACACATTGAGAACATTTTGTTTTCACAGTTGGAAAAAACTCCAACTAAAGACATCCCAATTGAATGCACCTATTCCATTGTACATGATACTGCTGGAGTATCAAAAAGAACTTAAATAACATTGAACATGACAATCAAGAAAGAGAAAATTTTTTCCATAGTTCTTATGCTCACGATAGTTTTATTTCTGCTGTTAGTTTATTAAATGATTTGATAAAAATAGTTGTTGGTCTTGGTATATTCAATCGTGTTATTTGTAAAGACTTAACGCCTGATTGTCATTGCAAAAATAGTATTTCTTAATAAGCAGACCAATATTTATCGGTTTAAATACGAATTAAGAGGTTTCTACGATTTTATTTTGAGAAATAATGCCATCGGTCAATATCATACATACAAAAAAAAAAATGAAAAAAATTTTTTTTCCAAAAATGACACATTTCTGTACAACAAAAACGGTAGCTAACCAAAAAGAAAGTAAAGTCATTTTCAGATTCAACGCCCTTGTTAGCCAAAAATTAGCTAAAAAAAGATGTTTGGTGTCTCGACACTATTCCAAATTTTTATTTTTTATTTTTTGTTGACCAGTGTTATTTATTATCGTAATGATATATGTTAATAATGATATATGATAATATAATGATATATGATAATATAATGATATATGATAATATTATCGTAATGATATTTTTAATATCTTTATATTATTTTTTTCTTTTAATTGCTTTCAAATAAATTCACAGATTATGGGCCATAAAGATTTGCATACTTTTTTCAGAAAATCTACAAATCCTTTTTTTACTATAGTTCACCCAATACCAAGGATCACTCGAGCTAGAGGGTGACTAAAAGAAGTTGTAAGGTTGTACAGAGAGGAAGCAATAGGTGAATATTATGGACATATGTAGGATTGATAAGTTTGTTTTGTTTTTTTTTTGGCGGGTGTGGGCGGTTATTATAATCACAACACAACAATGACTCACACCAACAATGCCAAGAATCACAGAGGCAAGCAGATGCGAGATGTCAGGATTGGCACTAAAGTGGATGGTAGACCCTATTCTACTCTACCATTTAGCCCACAGCTGGAGAGGAGGAGATAAAAGGACAGACGGAATCATACCTTCTCAAATGGTATTGCGTGTAAGTGAATGTTACGAACTCTACTGGTATTTGAACTCGACTCTCCGTTTTCGTATTCCGAACCACTATTCATTACACCGCCTGCACACCCACCCATCCATCTATCTATATAGCTAGATATATGGTATTCAGTAACACGTAACTTAACCGTTTTATAATATTAATTCACCTTTCCGCTAGGTCCCCTCTTTCTCCACCCCCACCCCCCTTTTTCACTCCTCTGTTGTTTTTTCTCTGCGGTTTCTTTCTAAATATACATTCATCCATCATTAATCGTTCACGCCCTTCCCTATCACAGATCTTCAAAAAATGTAAGCTCGACTGCTTTGGAACTTGTACGTCCAACAGTTTAATATACGGAGCTAAGAATCAGCACCTATGTCTATTGAAATCCCTTAAAACTATTGCTAATAAGTTTCCTATCTACCCGATAACTCAGAATTTTCCTCCTCCTAAACTGGCTGCCAACCAAGACTGAAGATTCCAGTCTGCCCTATTATTTAACCCGTAACCGCAAGCGGGGAGAAAAAATGGTTTCCTGTCTTTCCCAAAGGTAATTACGCGAAGGTGAATGTAACGAACCCGACTGGAATTCAAACACGGCTCACCGATTTCTCGTTAACCATTACACCATACGGACACCCCCAACTGTAGATGTTAAAATGTCAACATTGCCTGTGTTGAGATTATAGCCTTGTATGGCTGGTACAACATTAATGCTAAGAAAATCCCAAAGACATGCAGATGCGAGATAATCCGGATTAGAACTGAGTTTTCCTTCTCCAGGACGGATACTTTATTAAAAGCTTAGGGATGCATCACCCCAGTAGGTTAACCACGGTCTTGGACACCAACCCCCTAGTATTTTCACGCCCCCGCGCAAGCATACATACATATATGATTAACAGAGAAAATTCATTGATAGACGTTTACCTTGTTGGAATGAAGTGTCCCTCTGATCCCCATCCGCATTTATGGTACACTTTGAAGTAGAAGTTGTCCGGCAAGGTGGGCGGTGTATTGTCGACAAGAAACGACTTAACCAATCGCTCAGCTTCCCTTCGGGTGATCAAGCCACACCGTCGCGACGAGATGGGCATGGCTCCTAAACGCCTCAGGATTTCCAGCTGTATTGGAGTACATTGCATGCAAGAGATGCCAAGAGCAACTCGTCGGTTGTGGATTTCGTTGTAACTAAATTGGCGAAGCAACGTGTTGGATATCTGCGCCAGGCACAACCTTTCTTTGCCTTCCACAAACAAAGAGATAATAGGCGTGCCGAATATTATGACCACGCCTACTTCATTTTCCGACAGGTCAGGTCCGCCCTGTCTTTCACTGTAACCGGTCGGAGACATGTCATGTTCGGTTGGGCTACGTCTAAGGTAAAGAAGTTCCCTGTTAATCTCGTAATCTATTGAATCCGAATTCCCCACAACGAGTTTCTGAGTCGTCTCACCAGTTTCAAAGTTTTCCATTTTTCTGTGAATAATAATGATAAAAATAAACGCTTAAACATTTAACATCAGGAAATAAAATGGATTTATTGGAATAAAACATTTATCTGTCAAGCATTCATTAAGATATTCTAAATGATATTAAACGAAAAAAATACATTATTTAAATTCCTTATTTTTATTATTTTCTTATTGTGTGTGGTATTATCTTGACAGTAATTTTAAGTACCAAATTACCAAGTCCCCTCCGGGGTCGATGAGTAAAAAAGGCAGTGTAAGAGAGTTATCTATGCACATTGGGGACGCTGCGTTTAGATGGAAAGGTTTTTGCGGATTCGGAAAACTCGGAAAATTCAGAAACTGAAAATTCTTGAAGCTATATATATATAAAACAGCTGAAACCTAACCTGAAGAAAATAAACTATGAAATCTCTACAAATATTCTTAAATGTCTATAATTGGCAACAGAAGTCATTGGTTTATACCAACGGCTTCCCATAATTAATACTTCTCGAATTCACTTTCGCGTGGTCATATGTGACGTCATGAGCTGCAGAGCGATTTTCCCTTCCAGCGTCTTATATGCACGTGTTTATCGTTTCTTGGAATTCATCCATCTAAACAGAAACAGACTATCATCACATTTTGTCCGTGTATTGCTTAATATATTGTACTGTAATTGTCATCTTTGATAATGGCTTATGTAAGCCGAAAGCTTAGATTGGATTTAAAAATATGTATCAGTATTGTGATCTTTCTTCGTTTAATGATAATGTTATTAAGCTTATCAGACGTTATGAAAAGAATTTACATAAAATAAATAGACGACACTTGTCTATATTATTTAATGAAACATGTATGAATGAAAAAATGCTGCCTAAATACACACAATCTCTCTCTCTCTCTCTCTATATATATATATATATATATAAATATATATATATATACATATAAATATATATATATATATATATATACATATAAATATATATATATATATATATATATAAATATATATATATATATATACATATAAATATATATATATATATATATATATATAAATATATATATATATATATATAATATATATATATATATATATATATAAATATATATATATATATATATATATATATATATATATATATATATAATATAAATATATATATATATATATATATATAAATATATATATATATATATATATAAATATATATATATATATATATATACATATAAATATATATATATATATACATATAAATATATATATATATATATAAATATATATATATATATATATATATATAAATATATATATATAAATATATATATATATATATATATATATATATATAAAAATATATATATATATATATATATATATATATATATATATATATATATATATATATATATATATATATATATATATATATATATATATATATATATATATATATATATATATATATATATATATATATATATATATAAATATATATATATATATATACATATAAATATATATATATATATATATATATATATATATATATATATATATATATATATATATATATATATATATATATATATATATATATATATATATATATATATATATATATATATATATATATATATATATATATATATAATATATATATTTTACAGTCTTTGTTATTAACTAGTTTATTATTGTAATTATTCACGTGTATCAAGGTTTATTTTCAACTTTACCGGTCATGTACAGTAATTACATAATAGCAATTAGTAACGAGAAAGCAAATAGATTTATTTGATTCTTGTAAACTTTCAATAAATAAAAAAACTATGAAAAGTAAAAAATATGTTTGGTGATAAAAATTCGGTAAAATTGTCTTTTCAAACCACACAAATATTTTTTTGTCTTTTCATTAATAATAAAGTATAAATTATAGACTTACACCGAGCTGTTACAAACGATAACTGTTACTATGAAATAAAAAAAAACGCTAAAACATTCCCCTGGATCAAACAAGTATGTGTACTAAATGTTAAGGCTGTACACAAAATGGTTTGACAACGTGTAGCAAATAAGTAAATAAACTCTTTCCAATATATATATGTTCAAGATGAACCAATTATATTAAATGATTTTAATAAACAGAAATGCCATTAATAGTGTTAATCATAATATTAAAGTCACTTATGAATATTTATAGGCACAGTTACTGAAAATTTATTCTACTTGATAATTAAAGGGTGTTTCAATAATTTGGACCGATTTTAAATGTGAATTAAGTTTAAGCGTCTAATGCTTTTTTTCTTTTTTTTTTCAGATTTGGCGGACATTTGGGCGATATTATTTTTCACACATAATTACCATGACATAAATAACATGATCCAATAGAGAGATAAATAAATTTTCACCAATAACACTGATTTATTTACTGCTGACTTTGATCCGAGTTAATGAAACACCTTATATCTTCGGGAAAATAGTCACTGAACTCCATTCAGTAACTGTTATTCGCTTCGTCCTTTTCCGTGGCTTCAATGTATCTTAACGTTACCAAAGTTGACAAAGGGAATAAAACTTGACTTTTGTATCGAAAATTTGTCGAAAAGCGGGGTTGATTTTCATAAATGGCTTCCCAATACATAATATGCAAGCCATTGAAGAATAAATTAATCTGGGAGCAAAGGCCAGTTCGAATTTTCACAAATGCCTTTCCATATCGAACAGCAACTGATCACTTTATTGTTGATTGCCACTCAAAGCAGACGAAACTCATTTTCGCTACTAAATCGGCGTTGGTTTATTGACTTTTAGCAAACTCATTTATTCAGTTTAATTTATCATTGCCTTTCTCGACAATTGTCAGAAACTAACCCTGTCTTTAGTGAACCGCGGGCAAAAACTGTTTAAATCAATATCTTTTGTAGGAGTCTGTAACAAGATCTCAACAGTAGTCGAATCTTTTTACCCTTTTAGCAAAATTGCTGCTTAATTTGATTATACTTTGACCTTACAAAATAACACTTGCTCTAAAACAGTTTGATAGAGACTTTTTTTTATCTCTGTATTTATCTCTGCAGAACTGCAGGAATGATAGATGTTATATTCTTCTCGGTTAGTTTATGGTAACGTGCTTTAATCTAGTAGCGTTTGCGATATAAATTTACGTCCCAAAACTTTAGTTCTAAACTGACAGAAAATAAAATTGCAACCCTCTGAATATGCGTTCAAATTCACTTAAGATTAACTGTACAGGTGACATTACTTGAATTACAGTAAATAATCCCAGTTAGAGATTAATATGCGCACGGGTTCCAAAAGAAAGGGATGAATCAACAGTTCAGCTGTCCCACATAACTAATCAACATAATCTCCTTAGGCGTTAACACAAGCCTTTACTCTTAAATGCATACAATCGTACAGATGGCAAATACCATCCTGAGAATAGATTATTACACACTTCTTGCATCTGTTTATACAATACAGCAAGAGATGTAGGTGGGCTAACTAAATGAATCAGGTCATGCCCTATACATATTCAATGGAGAAGAGGTTTAGCTAGAAGATGAGTTGAACAGAGCATGCTGAGTAGTACAGGTATCAGGTGGGCAGGTATTATTCTGCTTATCATTTTCCTCTTGCACCAGAGCAGGTTGAACAAGGTTTTAGTTGAACATGGTGCTATTCAATGCAAAAAAAAAAAAATTAAAGTTTTAACTTATGGTACCTAAAAAGAAATGAGATACCAAAGAATTGGAGATTTTATCAATTGAAATTAGCTTCTAAATATCATCAATTATTTGCATTAACGTCCTGACTGAAATGATTTGTTTTTTGTTTCATGAAGAGGTCAAAGTAAATATCTAAACAGAGTCAGAGATTTTGTTTTTGATAAATCAAAGAGAGAGAGAAAGAAAAGAAAATTGCAACCCTCTAAATTTGTGTTTAAATAAACTTAAGATTACAGTAAATAACCCCAGATACAGATTAATATAGGCACAGGTTCCTAAATAAATAAAAAAAAAATGCATCAAGAGCATACCTGCCACACATTACCACACAACATAATCTCCTTGGATGTTTAGACAGACCTTTACTCTTAAATGTATACAATCATACAAATGGCAAATAACATCCAGAGAATAGAATATTACACGCCTCTTGCATCTGTTTATACAATACAGCAAGAGACGTAGGTGGGCTAACTAAATGAATCAGGTCATGTCCCATACATATTTGTAGAGGTTTGAAGTTGAACAGAGCATGCCGAGTAGAACGGGTATCTGGTGGGCGGGTTTTATTCTGCTGTGACAGTATATTGTCTTCAATAGGATAAAGTTTGGTATGAGTGTCATCATAAAACAAAAAAAACCTGCAAAAATAATGCGGTGCCAAAATGTTGGCGCACTAAATTCAATTAAAATTCATAATAAATTTGCATCATTCCTAGTTTTGATATGCGATTTAATGCTTTGAACTCACTTTTATAACGTTTGAAATACATTTAAGCAACGCACTAATCAATTTACTGTTTTAGATAAATTATGACACTAATAGTGAAGTAATCGCTCTAAGTAACGTGGCTAATCGAAATAAGTGCTGCGTAATCTGTCGCGTCCCGCTTGTGAATCGAAGCTCCCACTGAAATTCTTAGTCATCCAATGTTTCATAAGGAATTAGAAGAACTAACTAATCTGTTGCGTAACTACCATATTTAATCAAGAATAGTGCAAATTTTTATGATCAGTATTTTTTACGCAAAAAAAAAACACGCGGTCATACTATACACAGGTAAATTTTTTTTTTTTTTTTTCAAGAGGTTAAAAATCATCTATTTTCGATGAACGGTTGCACTATACACAGGTAATTTTTTCTGGGGAGGTTAAATTGGTGCCAAAAATTTCAGACAGGTTGCCAGCCAAAGTTCTAGGGCCTAGTTTTCCTGCTATTCAACCCACACGGAGAGGAAGAAGAGATAGCTTCATACCTTTACCAATGTAAATGTAACGAACCCGACTGAAATTCGAACTCGGTTTTCTATTTCCCTACACCGTGCATCCACACGGTCTACGATTGAGTCTTCTCAAAAATCGCTTCTTTTATTTTTATTTTTTCACTGTTAATTTCTTTAAAATGCTTACATGATAACTGTAACCTTTGTAATCGACTTATTAAATAGATAAAGATACATTTTTAAAATACATCTAATTTCATTATGTGCTGATTGGCCCTTTGCTGCAATGAATGAGTACGTCGATTACAGCAAGGTGCGGTGTTGGCATCAAAGCAAGGACAAGCGAAATCAATGAAAACAACCATTTTCTTTCATTGATTTTCCCAGAAATGAAGTGCTGAAATACAGTGACCACTAAATTATCCATTCGTTGTTTAAACAATATAAATTATTTCATAACAAAATGTTTTCAGTTTAAAGTTTAAATCATCTCCTGGGGACACAAGAGAGATTTATTATTCTTCGTTGTTAAGGAATTTTATTATATCTCTTCGGGCTGTTACCGAAATGGAATTCGAATAAAATCACTTATTAATATGTAAAATAATATTCAACGTTTGTGTATGTATGTGTGTATTTGTGTCTGGGTGTTTCAATGTGTTTTTTATATGTACATGTGTATATGTCTGTTGTGTATGGAGGCAAGTTAAAATGCGGGCAAAAGTTTTTAAAATGATGAACATACAGGTATTTAGCCAAATATGCAATGAGTGCTGAAAAGCTCTCGACCTGACCCAATTCCCAAAATCTAACAAAATGACCAAACATCACATCTGGGGATGGGGACCACTTTGACGTCATGTAATGGTTGGCCAACTTGTCTCGCTCGGTCAATTACAACTGAATAATGAGTTCGATTTTCACTGGGTACTCCATACATTCGGCCTTGTGCCACATCTAAGTTATACTTAGAAAATCACCATCAGATTTGGCGGGGGGGCTTCTTAATCGCAATTAACTTTTTGTGTGATTAGGTAAGATTGGGGGGCTTCTTAATCGCAAATGACTTTTTGTGTGATTAGGTAAGTCGGTATACGCGGTTTGTGTAATGGTTAGCAGTGCCGAGTTCAAATTTCTGTTGAGTTTATTGCATACATTTACGCGCAAATACTCTTGCGAAAGCATTTCTTTCCTTCCCACAAAGTTATGGGTTAAATACCGTGGCAGATTTAGGCTCTCTGGTCGTGGTTGGTAACTAGTCAAGAAGAAGAAGGACAACTCTGAATTCAAAATATTGACCATTTATTTAAATTGCCAGGCATGGTCTTGCCGGTCAACAGCCATCATGTAGTTGTATTCAATTCATTTCATATTTTTACATATTTGTGCTTGAGTTGTGGCATATGAAGGTGGGTCAATAATATCGTAACCTGACGCAGTTATTAATTGAATTTCGATCTGAAATTTTCACTGTATTATGTTCGATCTATAAAGAAACATTGGTTTAAATTCATTGAAAAAGAAGGTCAGATTTTACGTGTCAACCCTTGTTCAGTACTCAGTTACAATGATCAACCACTAGCCTTGTTAACTATTACCCATCGCTAATGCGCTTAACATGGAATGAGATTATATTGAAAAATAAACATTTACTGTGCCAGTAAATGCTTTCTTTCATTGTTATGCCACATTTATTGCTGAATCTATGTATAGGATGCACCTTAAATTTAATATAAAACATGGAAAAATATCATATTAGATATTTTAGAGAGATTCTTATGCCCCAAGAGTGACCCGAAACCTGAGTTGCACTGTGTAAGGAAGATGTTGATTTTGGGGTTCAAATTCTTTTTCTTTTGTTAATTTCGTACTTACGAAAATCCTAATTTAATTTCCCCGAGCACTATATCTTGCGACCAGATATCTTGAAAATGGTTCGTCGTGGTTCTGGTGCAAAGGTTGGCAGAAAAGTGAGCAATGAGTAAAAACACTCTCCCAGAACTACATTACTACCTAGTAAGTAGAATCATGGATCTATTTCACTCATAATCAACCTTAAAAAGATTCAATCGCAATGGATACAACTTCAATATAATTATCTTCCGAGAGTATATAGATTTTACAAACCTTCCAAAAATGAATTGGCCGTAGGAAGAACGAAGGATTGATTATTTGATGTTTCTGATTTGGGAATCACCATGCCATTTACTAATCTTAGAATAGTTTTGATACAAGACTAATGTAGAGTGTTTGGGCGACGGTTACAACCTGTCCATTGTTATTTATTCCACAAATGTAAAATAAGGCACATAAATAAAGCTAAAAAAATGAACTTAAAGAAACACTAAATGTTGGTCAATTTAAACGTCAAATATTTTCTTCGAAAAGTTCCTTCAAATAAATAAAATTAAATTAAAATAAACTATACAAAAGAAAAAAAACGGTGGAAAACAAAAACAGTTGTCTGGTGAGACTTACACCCAACCAAAAAAAAATACAAATGGCGACCGCAGTCAAACATAAATACGAAATAAAAGGCTAGAAAATCAGAAGATTGAATGAAACAAATAAAATAAAATAAAAATTAATGAAAATAACTTAGCAAAAAAGTATTTCAAAAGTCCAAATCGCAAAGAAATATTCAAAACACAATCTTTTCTGGCACAAACAATAGAAATCGTACAGGTCAGGAAAGATAACACAGAGAATGATTTTAATTGCAATCTCTCCACTGAACAAAAAGTATAAATTTATTGAACAAAAGTAGAAACAGGGCAGAAGGCCGACAAAGGGCAATGGGGAAGGCTGGTCTTCATCTGTCTTAAATTAATACTTAGCGAGTCACAATCACTGACCCACAACAATCCTTGCATCAAAACAACACGTTACTTACCATTCCTACGACATACACCATAATACCTCAGAGACTCTATGAAAGAACTTCATAAATATAATCCCTATATGTACAATTTAACCTGTGGGGGAGGGGAATACAATAACAATTTTAAAAATTTTAAGACCCCAAAGAATATTTACAATGGAAAACAAGATTTACTTACAAGAAACAAAACAAAATAGTATTAGTAATAAAACCCCTACAATCACTAAATGTGGTGGAGACACCAGTTAATAAGACGAAATTAATGCGAGACTTAAATAATCAAAAACACTTATTCGTCCTACTATTCCGAGAAACACACTCATTTAAACACAACAACAAATACGAAAAATCACACCCGAAAAACGAAAGGCGTCCTGCATCCACCAGAGAACTAACATTACATAGCGGGAAGAGGAGGGGAGAGGGAATTAACTAAAAAAAGGGGGGGTCAAAAATATAAGGGGCCAATGCGCATACATCCCTTAAGTTAACTTGACTAAAGAAAAAACACAAGGCTATACTACCCCCAATTTTGGGCGAGGTTGCCAATGTTCACTCCAGCAATCCCAATATCCTTAATGCGCAACCGGCATCAAAATGCCACTCTAAGTCAACACCTTTCACTCGGCACAAACAAGCAAAACTCACCTACCTTTCGCCAAATTCCGATGGATGGAGTCGTTTTCTTTCCGTCCTAATCTTGATGCTTAAAGAACAGGATCAGGTGGGAAGAGGTAAACTTCTCTTCCCCATGGAATTCCTTCTGTTGCTTCGTCCACATCACGACTCTCATAACTCCTAGTAAGCAAAACAATACATAGTGCTCAGCCTTAGTCAACGGCAGTACGAGATTGCTACAAACGGAACTGGCCTCGAGGACAAAGAACTTTCTGTATGGCGTACCCCACGTCTGTGGGGATAGAGTTCGAGGTGGTCGTGATGTTCTCGTACTGCGCCGTGGGCCCTGATTTGGTGATGGTTGATTTGTTTGATGTTGGTTTTTATTAACCTCCATCGTTGTGGGGATTTCCATCTTCTCCGAGCCATCTGTGTACTCTACTTCCATTTCCTCTGGCGCGGTACCTTGAGGTTCTGGCTGGTATTGCATATGTCGCAGTTCTACATACCGATCTGCGCCAACAGGTGTAGTCCATTCGTTGGGTTGTTGATGTCGTGGTCTAGGCCCCGTTGGGTCATCCAATGTATCTAGTATCTGAGGGACGGCTTCCGCTGTGGGGTGGTTCGGGGTGTCCACAACTGGGTTTATCTTCCGGGGGATGCGGCGGTTACGCCGGGTTACCCGGTTTCTCCCGTCAATGCTTACGGGGTATTGCTTATTGCCTAGTGCCTCTACAACTCTCACAGTTTTCGCCAAGTGGCCTAGGTATAGACCGGTTTGGTTCTGTATCTGAGCCTATTCCCCAAACTCTACCTACCATCATCGCCCGAGACATATCCAGGTCTTGGACAGGGGTATTACGTTGTATTAATAGGGATCTAGCCAAGCTGTCATAGCATAGACAGCCATAGATGTTGGTGCTGCCCGTCAATATTCGCTTGGCAGTTTTGACGGCCACTTCTGCCCGTCCATTACTCTGGGGATAGTACGCTGATGACGTGTGTATTTTATTCCTCAATTATCGAGGAACACATTATATTCCTGGGAATCGAACGCTGGTCTTTCGTCGGACGATATTTTTTCTGGGGTACCGTATGTGCAGAACCAATTCCGTAGGTGTCACATGCTGTTCTGGCCTTCCCAGGTGGCATAAGGGGCAACTTCTACCCATCCCCTGTACCGATCTTTATACCATGTAATTTTTTCCTTGCAGGTCGAAAAATCTGTCAGTCTTTAGGAATGATAATTCGGGATTCAGCGGTGGCATCACGGGTTCCCTAGGCTGTAACTGGGCCATTACGTTGCATGTTTTGCAATGGGCTCTAGTCTATCGAATACTCACGTCTTGCCCTGGCCAAAATAATCAATGTCTGGCATTTGCCAAGAGGTCGTTAATGCCCTGATGTGCAGAATGGCGTGACTCAAGTACTTCTCCCCGTAGTTTTGGAAGTAGAATATCTTCTTGTCCCTTATAGCCACTCCTTCCAGGCAATACTAACGCTTTTCGGCACTATATTTGTTTTTTTTTTTTTTTTGGTTGGGAATTTTTTTGTTTTTACACTCGTGGAATTAATAGCAACATTACCATTTTTATTTTCTTTATTAGATGAAACATTTTCAGTCATTATTTTTAATTTTTGACTCGTATTTCCTTTTATCTTCATTTTTAGTTGATTTTCTGTTAATTATTTGAGTTATCGGTTCAAGTGAATGTTGCGTACCCTTGGACCAAAGGCATGCAAGTTCGAATCTGCTTAGACTAACAGTTTGTGTTACCATAAAAATCAACAGTGAAAGCCTAAAATAAATGTTAACGGTTGAAAATGCGTCATTTAAAGAAAAAAAAGTGCGGTTATGATTATAAAGAAACAAGTATTTGTTTCTGTTTCTTTTTCTTTTTTTATAATTTTTCAGTGAAATTTAATTAGCTGTAAAATTGAAATAAACAAAACGAGTATTTCTAATTCTGCTGATAAAGTCCAATAGAAATTCGAGGCAAATGGTCGAAATAAATAAAAACTAATCGCTGTCTCTAATTTACTGAGTGGAATTCAATCGATCGAAGGATAAATACATTTTAAAACGTCCAATCAATTAATTTCCCTCTTGAGAGGAGGTTGTGAGCATTTCACGCTTTATTTCATGACATTTTGAATCTAAAAATTTAAAACGACTGTAATTTGAAATAATAAAAGAAAAAAGTTTTTATTTGCTGACTATTGCCGAGCTGTTTGATTTTTTTTGCTCCTTTCTTCCACACCACTCTCTCTCTCTCTCTCTCTCTCTTTCTTCTTTTCCTCTTTCTTTCATCCTCTGCCTCTTTCATTCTCTGTCTGTCTCTCTTTTCTTTTCTCTTTCCACTTCTCTTTTCTTCTACCTCTCTCGTTCTTTATTTTTTTCTATTAAGTAAAATTTTAATTCACCCTCTGCTAATTAAATCAAGTCTGATTCAAGGCCATTTTAATAATACAACCAGTAAATAAATTGTATTATTCCTCTGATTTAATTGATATCGAGTATAGTAGCTATTTTGCCGTTATTTTTATGATTTTAATTTCAATGCGAATGAAATTAGTTACAACATTTCAATATTATTGGTTGAAACAATAATTCTATTTTCTGCTTATCACTAATTTGATATGTGGCACTTTTGAAGTTTTCAAGTGTTAAGTTCACTGTTAGGTTAAATAACTTTTACATTTTTTTTTTACGTTGATTGATTAAAAATCGACCTTTTTAGCACCCACAACCCCAAGAAATTTGGCTTGATGAGTTGAATTGATTAAACCCCCGGTGTGGAAGGATTTATCTGTAACTATCTAATGCCAAACGTCCAAAACTGTGACATCTTGAATCCCCCCCCACACACACACACACACTTATCTGCGATGGGAACGTTCTATTTGGGACATGAAAACCAGTGCTCAACAGAATCAAGGAACGACTTCGTGAAGAATTATATCAGCAGAACGCAAACAAAAAGCCCTGGATAGAAATTGAAAACTTTCACACCCAAACTCTGTGTATGACATCGACGTACAATTCGGCTTTATTATACGCCAGAGATCTATACTGCCATTAACCTGACATTAGAAAGAGTATAACCATAAAAATGTCAAGGTTGCCGGACTTCTTCCCAAAACCGGAAGCAAAAAACTACAACGATAATCATTCGTAGATGGATTCCCATTTACACAAAAGATAATCTCCACATCCGACAAAAATTGATCGGCGTCTCGATCCTTCTACGTACGAAGACAAAAATGTTTCGTATTATTTTCAGAAATGTCAACAAAGTAGGCAACTATTAGATTTATTCTATTTCTAAGGGTACGGAGCAGTACTAAATTGAATACGATATTTCAAGCTATTTTAAAGACTCTGAAGGGGAGCTAGCGTGAAGTGAACGAAACAGAATCAACAAGAAAGTGAACTCGGTACGCCGATAAACGTTACACTATTTGCAATGTCATTGTAGATAGGTACAAATCATTAATGAATCCGTGGGTGATAAAATTACAATGGCAGTCAATGTGTTTTAGCAAAGTGTAAAAAATATACTAAAATCGAAAAGCACACTCGGGACGAATAGAAGCAACCACAAAAGTATAAATACGTGGGCTTTTTTTCGCGAAAACCTCGTATAGTCAGATTACGTATTGCATATATTGAAACTTAATCAAACTCCCTGTGGATCAAATTGACTGACCGAGGAAATGGGTGGGTATTGTGGGTTAATGTGAATCAGGAAGTCGTTTCCGCACAGTGATTCAAGTTCATCTTCTTTTAGTTGGCCGAAAAGAGCGCTAAGATTACATGTCACAGCATCTTTTCATTGGCTGTGATCTATGGAAGCTGATTTGCATAAATGACGCTTGTGTACAAAGCCACGTGCCTTCCGCCCAATTGTCCCATTGGCTGCTAATTAAGGACGTTTTTCCACAATGTCATTTCATTGGTCAATTTTTCATAGGCCCGATGTGTCTACTGCTGTATGTAATGATAGTTAAACATGGTTGTGTGTAAAAGAAATATGTGAAATGTATGTAAGAAGAGACATGCGTTTGTATATAAACTCTAAAATGGGCATATGCGAAATACATATATGTGTGTGCGTGTGTGTGTGCATGCATGTATGTATGTATTCGCTAAAAAAAGAAGGAAAGAAGATCCGAAACGTGTTTGAACACTTACGTCAGCAGGAAATTTATTTGTATACATACATATATATATAAGAGGTAATCATAGAAAGAAATATATATATATATATAAGAGGTAATCATAGAAAGAATATATATATATATATATATATATATATATATATATATAAGAGGTAATCATACAAAGAATACATTTTAGAATTTTATACATAAGGCTGGTGTAATTAAGTGAATTGTTAGTAAGTCATTAAATCTGTTAGTGAACAGATTTCGCCATTAATTACATTAATATTACTAATTAATCCTTTGTATGATTACCTCTTTATGACATAAAATATATACTGCCCATTATATATATATATATATATATATATATATATATATATATTCATGCATGTCATGTATGTGTGTAGATTAAAATTATAAGTTATTAAGAGTTTTGCACCTCTCAGTTGTATATATAGATGAGTGTGTATGAATGCATGTCTGAAAAATGAAGAAAAAAGTGAAAAATTCGAATGAAAGTCACAACTTTTCTATTGAAGTTCTTGATGTTTTCTTTATTTTTTTTTTAAGCCGGAATTTGTTTGGCGATGTCTTTGTACCAGTCACACTGTAAGCCAAAACTGTGCAATGTCTTCTGAAAGCTTTCGTGTTTCATAACCCGTTCTCAAATAATTCTTAATGGGTTAATCAGGTTGATGCATTGCGTAAAAAAATAAAAATCACAAGATACAACAGGCTAATGATTCATGGGATTAATTAAACAACAAATAAATAAAAAATCGTAAACAAAGAACTTTTGTTGATCTTAAACTAAACGTACATAAATTAAAAATTTCAGCTAAAATACGTTCACAATATATATATATATATATATATATATATATATATATATATATATATATATATATATATATATATATGAAGAAATATAGTTTTAAGGTGTGCTATATTTATGGGATAAAGTGTTCAATGTCAGAGATAGAGCGTATGTAGATATAAAAGCGAACATTGAAGTCAACACACAGAGGCAACAGGCTGTTTCATGCGAGACACAATCGTCAGGCCACGTGTGTTGTTTTTTTTTTTCTATATGGGTCAGTGGTGCATTGTGGGTAGTCCATTCTGACGGTTATTTTGGCGGGAGTGACTTGTTCATTCATTTATTTATTTATTTGGTTTAATTTATTTTACTTTTTTTTTATTTATTCTTATTTTTATTTTATATATTTACAAATACATAAAGTGAAAATAATAAATAAATAAAATAAATTAAACCAAATAAATAAATAGACAAACCACTCCCGCCAAAATAACTGTCAGAATGGACTACCCACAATGCACCACTGACCTGACGATTGCGTCTAGCATGAAACAGCCCGTCACCTCTGAGTGTTGACTTCAATGTTCTCTTTTATCTATCTATCTCTGTATATATATATATATATATATATATATATATAATATTTGATAATTAGTGGTGATAATTCCAAGGAGGATATAAATCCAAAGAAGCTCAATCTAAGAACAGAGCAAATATAATAATAATGAAAGCGGAGACTTTGACAAGTTACTTGTCACATCCGGTGAAAAAAAGGTCAACCCATCGACAATGTCTCAACAACTTCCTTCTCTTCCTTTCCCTCTCTTACTCTCCCTCCCGCATGTCTCTCTCTATATATAGATATCTCTCTCCCCCACCTTTCTCTCTCTCTTTCCCTTCCCCCATATTAAAACCTTATTTTAAAATTGTGATCTTCCCCTCTTATGTTTGAAGAAAGTTTTTTTTTCGTTTGTGACTGGATAAATTTAAACTTCATCTAATGTTGTAAAATTGTTTAGTCTGAAGAGACGGAATCTGATTGATTTCGTGAAATAAATTATTACCATGGTTTTCTAAAGTCTCCACTTTCATCATTTTATTATATATATATATATATATATATATATATATATATATATATATATATATATATATAGGATAAATATAGTTTTACGGCATGTTATATTTATGGGTTAAAGTGCTCAATATCAGGGATAGAACGTATTAAATTAATCAAATTTTCCTTGTCTGAAAAGAAAAAAATTCAGGAGCACGCCTTGCAGACATGAAAGTGTAAAGGGGATTTTTAGAGTAATATAGTTGAAATAAAATTCATAAATTATTTTTTTAATGATTAGGTAAGGAATGTTAAATAATAGTTTAGCAGATTTTTATTTTTGGATGAATGGTATCTCTGCTCGGACTTCCTGAGATTGACCTTCAAGGTCAGATGGAAGACAAAATAAGGAAGTCAATTTTGATTGGCTGAATGGGCAAGGGAATGATAGAGATATAGAAAGGTTTTTTAGGGAGTCGAGTCTAAACAGTTAAACAATGTAGACGTGTGTCTTTCGTGTCTGAAGCGTCTCCCCAGTGGAGTGAGAGCACCTCCCCCGCACTGGAAATTTAGATGTATAGGTCGACGTTAATAAACTAGCTAAGTTAAAATTCCCTGTGTTGAAGTTCTTTTATCTCCGAATCAAAACAACCGGCTGGGAGCAGACGAGTGAAAAAAGAATGCAACTTTATGATCGAATCGACACTGTCGACCAAGACCTCCTCAGAACGAGGAAGCTATATGACAAAAGTTCTCAGAATGTATCTATAGAGAAGACAGTTGTATTCTCTACAGATACAATTCGTCACCCGACTCTAAAGTCGGATGACGAAACGCGACGGTAAGGACTAAATACTGTTTTCCGGTTGTCTTATTTATTCAATTTGCCTT
This sequence comes from Acanthosepion pharaonis, assembly GCA_903632075.3. NCBI lineage: Eukaryota > Metazoa > Mollusca > Cephalopoda > Sepiida > Sepiidae > Acanthosepion > Acanthosepion pharaonis. Next base: position 2,807,345 of record CAHIKZ030005479.1, read on the forward strand.
CTCTACAGATATAATTTGAGAACTTTCACACACACACACACACAAACACGCACACACACACACATATATATATATGTAGTCATCCACAAACAGACTGTTTCGCTGTATCACAGTTCCTCAGTGTGGCTAGACATCCGATTGCTTCAAGCCGGGATCGAAACCCGACTGATTTGATATCCTAGGCCATCGTCGCACGGCAGAAAGGAAGGATTTTAACTTTTTTCAATACGAAATACGTCCATTATATATATATATATATATATATATATATATATATATATATATATATATATATATATATATATATATATATGGATTTGTTAAATCAGCCTTCAAACCGCAGAGCTGAACCGAATTTCGCAATAAATGTAAATTTAATTTTCCACGTAATTAACTCCTAGGTTCATACATCCATGAATACGTATGTGTGTGCACAAAGACATACGAAAAGTAAAGCCTAAAGAAAATCTCTTGGAGGAGAATTTGCGGTGGACATTTGTTTCTTTTTCTGATCAGGAATTGTACAGACATGTTCGATAATGTCCGTTGATTGACTTGACGGTGGGGATCGATTAATTCTTTTTAGGGTCTGCCGTTTTTCTCGAAACTTTTTGATTGCATGATTCCAGCTCGACCTCCACCCATGAAAGGATTCTATTTTTTTGTCCAAATAAGCATCAATGAGCAGTGAGAAGTCCTCCTACAGAATTGATGTGTATTTTTTCCAAATTATTTTAGATAAGCTATGCTCTAGATTGCACTCGACACCGTAACCAAAGTTCCACTATATTTTACAATGGCGCGGGCGAATAAAATAAAACTCTTGTTTCTCCAAATCCATACTTTTCCGTTCTTCAGAAGCTAAGTAAATGAATACTTGGGTGAAAAGAAGACAGCATGACAAATCTCCAGCCCCAAATGACCTGTTACTCGTTTCAATTATCTTCTACTCTCTCTGGATGTTGACTTTTTTATGAAATAATTTTCTTCTGGCTGCCCTGCCGCTATATAATTCGAAGGCTCATTAAGAGAGTGAAAGATGCTTTCCAGAAGCTAAGCAAGGTATTAAAAAACTGAAAAACTTCGTTAGAAACAAAGAAATGCATACTGAACTTTTATGTAATATTAGTCTACCTATATGGCAGTGAATGATGGACAATCCCCTCACATTTGAAGAAAAAACTTGAAGCAACAGAAATGTGGTTCTACAGAAGGATGCTGAGGATACCGTGAACCGAACATGTGAGAAACGACGAAGTTTTACGGAAAATGGAAACAAAAAGGAAACTTATACTTAACATCGGGAAGAGACAGTAGATGTTTCTAGGGCACATGATGAAGAGAGAGGGCTTGGAAAATCTGATACTCACAGGGCAGATTGAAAGCAAGAGAGACAGAGGAAAACCGCGCATAACATACTTAATGAGTTTGAGTAAATGGATGGCGGAAAAGAGTTTAGGAGAAATAACAGAATGACAAAATTTATTAAGAGCTGCAAGGGATAGGAAGTTGTGGAGAGCCATGATCCCCTACCTCCCGAGGGAACATTGCACATAAAGAAAAAAAATTGAAAGAAAAATTCTCAATTTCGATTATACTTGACCCTGGCTCACTTCACTTCTGCAATATTCGAAATCTAACAATTCGCATACTGAAGTAGACATTTTAAAGCAATTGCGATGGTTATCCTTATAATAAACTCAATCGTTTTAAATGATCTTAGATTTATGAAATATTAAATGTGAATAAAATAAGGCTGTCCATTACTTTATGTTGTATTCGTTTATCAACCCTTGAGTTTCAAGTAGACGGGGTAGTTGGAATAAAACGGCTGGCTGAATTTTTTAGAATAAATTTTTCAATAATTTACATTAATAAAACGCTTTGAATGCTCGCCACCAAAAATAAGCAGTTGGATGGAATTTCCTGAATATTTAACAAAAGTCTTGGTTGGATTAGGATATCCTGGATGGAGTTTTCTTCGAAAATAAATAATCGCCCCAGCCCGTTTATTTGAAACTAAAATGTATTTCTGTGTCCTACCCTGAGGTATTTGCAAATAGGTCCAAAAAATTTTCGTGCCTGTGCGCGCATGTTTAGGTGTGGCCTTTGTGTAAAATGGAATCAATGAGATTAAGAATTTTTTTTTAATTCAACAAAAAATATGACTTACGTGTATAAACAACTGTTTTCTTGCCTGTGTTCGCATACAAAGATATGCTATATGTTAGGGAAAAGATACATCGGTTTATTTTCTTTCTTACTAGCATTTGCTAAGAATGAAAGAAATGAATAGATAAATAAAAAGAATTCGGAATAAACACATCAATCAAGATAGTATCCGGCAACAACGTCGATCTTTCCCCAATTCCTACGCCGCCCAACGCGCACCGCCTTGAGAATAACGTTCATTGTTGCTTTACAAAATGTCTGTGAAAGGGTTAATTCTGGCGGAACTAATTCTCTGCAAATTTGAATGAATGGAGAGATTGGGAGAGCTGGAGTGAAAGAAGAGAAAAGGTAGTTGAACGGGAGAGGGAATTCTGAAAAAGAATGAGATAGAAGAGAAAGAATGAAGGGGAGTCAGATTTAGAAAGAAAGAAAGAAAGAAAGAAATGTATTAACAAAGAAAAGAAATATTAATGAAGTAAAAGAAAAAATAATAAAATCTGTAAGAAAAGAAAAAATTTGTAAAGTAAAAATTAAGAAAATGGCAGACAAGTTGCAGAATGGACAAACCTTACTGAGACTGAAGTAAATGAAATAAAAGAATGCATATAAAGAAAAGTTATTCGTTCGCTATAGGAGCTAAGCGAACAGTAGTAAAGCTAGATGAATAAATGTATGAATGAATGAATCAGAACCCTGATTAATTTCGAGGAGGGCTTGATGTGCCAAATTTCAGCCGACAATTAAACATGTCCAGAGACTGACAAGACAACGTTAAGATTTACGACCGACCCGCCGCCGATGTCTGCGCATGCGCGCACAATCGCTTAGCCACTTCCCACTCCATCATCTTCTGTAACACGATGTATCTCAAATCACGGACCAGATTAATGAAACCGTTTACGGTTATCGGACAGAGAAAAGAAGACGAAAAAAAAAAAAAAAAAGATTGTGTCACATTTTCGCTGCATCAGGCCAATTTAAAGTACAATGGCTACGAATCTGGTTTATTAAGGAATGAAACGGGGAGGTAAGACAGAACAACAAAGAAAAGAAAATCAATTTTAACGCTAACGAAGTCGACTTTTTACGTCCTGCTCGAACCAAATAGAAGCATATTTTTCATTGTGCATTATTAATGACGAACACGTGTCGTTTTAAAACTTTTGATAGCATTAAAAGCTTGTAGGTATCAAAAAGAAAAAAGGGATTTTAACCTGTTCTCTTGCTTTCATTGTTAAAAAGAAATTAATGACAGCATACAGCAGAGAGGGAGACTTCAATAGTATAAGTTCAGTCGTGTCATAATAGACAGAAAACAATTCTATAATTCGTATTTAACGAGGATCTAATTTAGAAAGAAATAAAGTAAATTGCAGTTTGTGTTGAAGTCATGTGTCGTTTTCAAAGCGTCGATTTCCACATCAAGTGCCTACCTAGCGCTTTTGGAGAAAACACCAATTTTGAACTACTTGGTTGATTAAAATCTATATAATAAACCAGACATGGACAACATTTTCCGACTAGTGGGCCGCATGAGAGATGACTCACCATAAGGCGGGCCGCACTAATAAAAAAAATTCAAATTTTTCGTTTCGTATGTACCTTAGAAATGGGGAAAAAGTTCATATTTTTTTATTTGGAGAAAAAATGTTTCCTACAATTTAAAAATTGGCGATTTCGTATAGTATCACTGATGACATCGTAATTAACACGTGTTGCTGCATGTGATTTGTTTCTAACTTATTCTTTTAAAAATACAAATAAATATATATTCTTAAAAGAAAAAATTAATTTCTTCTCGAGAGAAAAAATGAATTTGAACGTTTCTCGTTTCTAAAGCAAAATAATTTTGCACGTATGATCTTCCTTAATGAATAATTTAAACCATTGTCAATTTTCATTAAGGAAGATCATAACACTAACGCAATCTTCAACGAAAGGTTACAAAATTCAATAAACATCGTACTTGTTATGTATGTGGTTTAGTCGAACTGTACCCACAATGCAACAGGTATTAATAAGTAAGGGAGGTTACTCAGGCATTTAATACTTTGACACCAGCTTCTCTCAACCTTTTTGTGCGAGAGAGAATGTGAGTGGACAAGTGAGAATGAAACAAAACAAAATTTAAGTAACCGTTATTTTCCTCATTAAATTATACCTGCCATTCAGAAGGTCAGACGTGCCGCATGTGGCCTCGCCTCGGGGCCGCAGTTTTTGCCTATAACTGTGTTTTAAACGAAGAGCAAATTCTCTGTTCGTCACACACTATTTGTGACCTTGCACAAGTGAATATAATGCAGAGAGGTATGTATGCGTTGTGTTTGTGTGACTTGCAGATGCTTGTGCCATTTAATGTACACACAAGCAAATACATACATGCATATATATGCATACATACATACACGATAATTTTTTTTCTTTTCTTTTTTTTTCTTGCCTTCAACTTTATGATTTAACTGCTCAGCCCAGGTAGAGGCTTGTCCAGACTTAGTTGAAGGGGAATGTATTATTCCACTGTCTTATTTTAAACTTAGTTACATTGTGTGCGTGTACTTCTATATACATTAAATGGCACACAACACAGGCAATACGCATAAACATTACACATGCGCATGCAATGACATATGCAAACATTGTATGACGGACAGAAAATCAGTTCTATTATACAATATAGATTTTATAATAAACGCAGTATTTTAAATGGATAAACAATTTAGATTTGAAATCTGACCATCTTGCCGTCAGCAAAACAACAGGTGCCGAACTAATAACAAACTAAAATTCTACCCGCACAAAGTCGGGGTTTGGTAAGGAAACTTCACTCAAGACCGATGACCCCGACTACGTGATTCCCAAATTAATCAGCTGACATTTCTAAATATAATCGACATTCATGTTATTGAACGGAAATAGATGACTATAAAGAATCTTACGCAGCATTGCCCTCATTGTCATGCTCTTCTTTGCATACTAGTCGCGAGACCAAGCCACGAAGACTAATGGATGTGTGAGATTATCCCGCCTTGTCTGTCATGGGATTTCCCTTAATTCCCTCCCCATCTCGGGGAGACAGTAGCCAGGCTAATTTCAACCAAACTACATGGCTCCCTCTCACTCTTTCTCACACGCACACACACGCGCGCGCACACCCACGCACAATGCATCCGTCCTGGGTATGACAATAAACTAGATCCAACAGCAAGGCCTCTGGTTGGGAGAATTTGGGGAGTGTGAAACCACCTCTTAATTGCTGTTGTTCCCAGGTCCATCCAGACCCAGGGTGGTATAACACATGTTAGGGTCCCAGCTATGAGCAAATAGTGAACCCCCAAACTGAGGTCAAAAACTAATAGTATAAAAATACATTTTCATAGTAAAAAAAAAATACCAGCAAAATTTCTAGCAACAGATTTTTGTAAAAAAAAAAAAAAATGTCAGCAACAGATTTTTGTGAAAAGAAAAAATTACTCAATCTTCCAAGAAAATTAAATTTCGACATTTAATGACCCATATGCAGTTGACATGCCGTTAAACAAGTTCTCTCTTTCTCTCTATTTCTCTCTCACACACACACACACACATACTATAGTTAATCATATGTTTTCCTTCCTTTTTTTCTGAGCTATGTCTATCTGCATAAATACAAGTATATTCATCTCTCCTTTTTTGAGGATTAGGTTTAAGGTTACCCTAACCCTAACCCGTGATAATTGGCAACCCAATTTCGTTACAGCTACATGAGTGAGTTACGACCTTTCTCGCAGATATTAGCAAGAAATAATACCCATAAATAATTCTGAATCATTTTATCAGTTGTAATCTCCTCCAAAAGGCGCCTCTTTCAGATCATTATACTCTGGATAGGACTACTTCATTGCAACAGCGTCATATTTCTTTCACGATTTTTTTTTTAATTGGTATCACCCCATCGAAGGCAGTAAAGCCACTAAGACACAAAGGGGTTACAGAGTGTGGAAGAATTAGGAGAAGAAACATTAATAATGAGCGGGAAGAGAAAAAGAGTAATCAGAGGGACAGTAGATAACGAATGACGTTGCATTTAAATTTTTGCAGATTAAAGTTGGCTGGAAAGCATGGAGCATGGAGTTCCACAAGCGAGAAGTTCGAGAAAAGAAACTGTTAGCATAGAACTCATGGTTACATCTAGCTAGGTCAACTATATTTTTGCAATGGTCGTTTTAGTAAAAGCCACATTAAAACAATGATAAAAGTATTCTGTTCCTTATTACGAGTTTAAAAGAATAAAAATCCAGATTCAATAAAAGATCTTGCATCGAAATTTGTATAAACCGAAGACGCATAAAATGATTCAATACATTTTGTAGCGCGTAAGTCTTGAAGAAATGAAAGCCAGAAAAAGATCTGCGCAAAATCTTATTGAAAGTATATAACTTCTTCGCTTCGCTATGTGCGACTCGGGGGTGGTGTAATGGTTAATGAGCTAGTCTAGTTAACCACTACTACTGAGTAGTGAATTCAATTTTCACTCGTTGCTCCATAGTTGTGGCCTTGTTCCAGTTTTATTTATTTTAAAACGTTTTGGCGTGGAATAATAGCTAGCGAAAGATCGTCTTGTTAATTATTAGTACTGAGTACAGAGTTCGATCCTCACTAGGTGTCCCATGGTTAGCGATCTAGTTTGGTTGACTATTACTGCTGTGTAGTGAGTTCGATCCTCACTAGGCGTCTATCTTTGCAGCCTTGTATCAAACTAATGTAAGCTTTGTAAACAACAACATAAAGACGGTCCCGGGATAGTTGTCTACAAAGCTTCGTGTCCGAAATTTTCGAACTATTCTGATAAAAGTTTGAATCTAACGTTTACAGCTGATCTGCTAAAATTTGATTTACCATAGTTCCCCATGTATAATACGCCTTCATCAATAATACGCACCCCTAAAATTGTTCTGAAATTATGGGAAAAAGCTTATACTCACGCATAATACGCTCCCTTTGTTTGGTAATCAAACCCTATAAATTGTACCTTTCCAATTTTATTACGGCCAGCGTTTCCTACACTTATTAAAAAAATGGTTTTAAACATAGAATAATATTATTCTAATTTAGTTTTATGATAATTCTTATTTTATTTAACATTTGTAAGTATTGTTAGGTACATATGATTGTATTTGTCACCCTTACGGGGTCGCAACTGAAATCGACCTATAAAACGGCAATTTTTTTGTAACTGTGCATAATACGCACTTTTAATTTTGCTTATTATTTTTTTAGAAAAATGCGTATTATACATGGAGAATTACGGTATTTCATTTCTGTTTTAATTGATTTCTGTTGTTACTTTATCGTGATTTTAATTTTTATTGATTTATTTAATCATTTATTCGTATTATATTGTTTTTACTTTGTTATTTATTAATATTTATTTGATTTGCTTTTTTTCTTCGTTAATTTCATTTGCAGCTTTATTTTAACTTCATTATATTTTTTTTATCTAGTTGCAAAAATCTCCATTTAATATTTGGCTTTTGATATCTATAAATCACCTGATATTAACACTAAGGTAAGATTTCGCTTAACTTCAATATAACAGCTTTTTTGCTTTGTACACAAATTATGCACGCAGATATTGCTTCATTCTAAAGCAGTTTTCAATGAAGTATCTGTAAAAGTTTCATAAACACACATATTAAGACTATCTTCAACTGAAATTTTTTGGACTAGGACAACTTTGATAAAAGCCGATTTTGTAGAACACTTCAGATTACTATTATTGCCTATAGAGGCCGTCACAATACTATAGTAGCAAATATATATATATATATATATATATATATATATATATATATATATATATATATATATATATATATTTGGATACCTTCTTTTATACGTGCTGATATACATTGTGTGATTGTGTTGCGCATCTAACATTCATTGGGGCTCAACCTACCGAGTCAGTCTGCTAATACGTTTTGTGCTATCTACTCACGTTCAGTTATTACACAAATTTTTATCACTCTGTGTTGGAACGGTTCTGTGGTGTTTACAATCGCTGATAATTTTAAGCAACATGCCTGCATCAAATTTTACGTGAGGCTCTGGAAATTTGCTACAGACAACCTTGAAACGCTTCATTAGGATTTTGGTAAACATACTTTTGAGTGACCAGCGCGTTTTAAGAACAGTCGAGTGTCAGTTCAAGATGATGAGCGTTTAAAGCAACCAATAACATGCAACAGGCCAGAAAATGTAAAGGAAAAAAATCCCTGAATTCATCAATGAGGACCATCAGGAAACAATTCATCAACTCACATGGAATCAGATATAGAGTCTGTATTAACAGCATTATGGTAAAGAACTTCCACTGTGTTTCTGGGGTGTAGAAAACGCACTGAGACCACTGAATATGTTCATGAGTGGGGGGGGGCTCTTTCGAAGCAGTTATGGTTAGATTAAAATAATATATGAAATATATATATATTAAATATATTTATGAAATATATTATTTACTACAGTAATATTGCCGTATATTTTTACATTACATCCGATACGTCTTCGTCTCTTAAAAGTCACTCAAATATCTCTTTGTCAATTTATGAAGGACTTTGAATGACCGTCGCTATTGATATGCGTTTTTCTCTTACCTTTTTTTTTGTTGACGCCATACAGCTAAACACCTGCGTCTATAAGTGTTCCGTAAATTCTTATCACAAATCACCAACATTTTCTGTTTCATCGGTTGTATCGGAATGTTTAGGTTTGCACAATCTCCAATAATCTTCATCAGGGACTGTTAATTACGATCTTGGTGAGAATTTTAAATTAAACTTTTTAATCACTTCTGTAAGTAATTTTTTTTTTATTAACAAGGTTAATTTACAGAGCGTGACACTACAAAATAAAAAGTCAAATGAGCTAAATCAATTGTTAATTTTTTTTTTTTTTTCGGTGGGTGGGGGTGCTTCCTGATTCTATATTTTTATCTGATCTTCTCAGAAAATGAGTTTTTCCTTTTTAATAAGTATCACCCCACGCAAGGCGGTAGAGCCACTAAGTGGGTTACGGGGGTGTGGAAAAATTAGGAACGGAAACATTAATAATGAGCGGGAAGAGAAAAGAGCATCAAGAGGAAACTAGATAGCGATTGACATTGCATTTAAATTTTTGCAGAATAAAGTTGGCTGAAAAGCATGGGGCCGGAACTGAGTTCCACAGGGGAGAAGTGCGAGAAAATAAAGTGTTAGCATAGAGCTTACTGCTACATCTAGCCAGCTCAACCTTAAATTGATCAGATCTTGACGCCAATCTAATACCGTGCTTAAATTCATAAAATCTAGGTACCATAGGGAAGAGCGATATTTATTCTGTAAAATATACAGAAATGTGGCACAAGGCCGTAGGGGGGGATTGGGGAAAGGACGGTCTTCTTCTGTCTTAACTATAACTTAGCTAACCGCAAGCACTGACCCAATCGTACGAAACAATATTCCTTACACCAAAACAACACATTCATACGTACCTTTCTTACTACAACCACCATAATACCTCTTTGTCTCTATGAAAATACTAACTAGTCCCCATATTTACAATTTGTTGTCTGTGGGGTGAGAAGGGAATAAAACAAAAATTCTAAAAGTTAACCCCAATTACAATATGAATACAAAAAAAAACTATTTACAAGAAACTAAAGAAAATAAGATTAGCAATAAAAAACCCCAACAATCACTAAATGTGGCAGAAACATCGCTTCAATAGGGAAGAGCTCACCCGAACAATTACCGTGAAAGTATTTATAGAAAAGGCAAAGGGAGGCAACCTTACGGTGGTGGGAAAAGGGACAGCAGCCGAGGTGCTTTGGATTTTATCAAGAATTTCTAAATATATAGCAGGAATACCAAACCAGATGTGGCAGCAATGGATGAATGACAGACTTATATGTAAAATAGATTCTAGAGAAAAAAATTGTCTCGACGACACAGCGAAAGACTATCCTAGATCTATCATCTTAATTGAATTATTATTTGTTTTGATTTTTAAAATTTTTTTTTTTTTTTGCTTGTAATTATTTTCTGGAATGACACCTGCTTACTTTTTCTGCATATAAGAATAATATAAAAGTTTTAGAAGCTAATGTTTCGAAAAGAGAAAATGGAAGATGAAGTTTTATGATTTATTTTGAAGAAAATTAATGGCAATATGGATAGAGCTCAACTAAATAGCCTCGTCATAGATTGAGGCCAAGAAGACAAATTTAGTCATCCTGGATAGTTTTAAGTTCCAGAAAAAATGTTGGGGCTAAAGTACCCCACAACTAGTCTAAAGTACCCCAGTGACTAATCTTAAATTGAACTCTGCATGCTATCTTCATGTGCTTCAAATCATAAAATAACCTTTGTCATAAAACAGACTAAAATTGTCAACTGCCCAATCCAGAAACTGAAATCGCGATAGTAATAACTACTACTACTACTACAAATAATAATAATAATAATAATAATAATAATAATAATAATAATAATAAAAAATGTCCTGGTGCTATATTAGGCATGGGTGGGCACCTCGAGGCAATGTAATGGTTAGAAATCTTGTTTTGCTATAACAATTACGACAGATTAGTGAGTTCGATCCTCACTGGGTGCCCCAAACTTTCGGCCTTGTGCCACGTCTAGGCTACGCTTGGAAAATCACTATAGGCACCTCGAGGTGGTGTAATGATTAGCAAATTTGTCTCGCTATAACAATTACGAGTGAGTTCGATCCTCACTGGGTGCCCCACACTTTCGGCCTTGTGCCACATTTAAGCTACGTTTAGAAAATCATTGGCTGTTTTATCTTCTGATATTAATCATTTGGTGCTGTTAAAATGTACACGGTTCGATGGTTAAGATGGGTTACTGTAAATATTGCTTTCAGCATGATAGATTTACTTGTCAGTTACCTGACCCCCAAGCAGTTGGACACGCCTCCTAGGGGCTGACGTACTTTGTATTTCTGTTTATGAATGGGAGTGGTGGGGGCGGACAATGACCGGTTGTCTTAATTTTTTTAAAGTTTGAAAGATATGGCAGCCAAGGCGACTTGAGAGTCACATCTAAATACATGGAAATATTTTTAGTCGGAGACCGGCTGAGCGGAATGGGTTACCATTTGAAACATATTTCTAACTGGGCCCCACTGTAAAGGATTAAGGGTCGCTGTAAGCGTCAGAAAAATAACAAGAACGGTAATCCCTTTACATAAATTTAACGGTTTGTTCGGGTAACCTTCAGGCAATGAATGCCTAAAGTTTTGGGTACACTGTCCATACATGGTTCTACAAAAGTTCGCACGCCTTCGTCGGTAAGAAAAGTGTGTTGTCAGTTCAGGAGACAAGGTAGCGGTCGGCAGCTTTGTCGTTGACCCCTTGGCAGCCGCGGCTAAGAAGAAAGAATTCCCTTTTTTTCTTCCTCACAGTAGGTCCGGCTTTTGTATCCTTCCGCCGATGGATTTGATAGGTTCACAGTTCAACCAATTTGCTTCTGTGACGGAAATCATCCGCCAGTGAAAAACGCATCTAATCGCTGCTATACCACTTGCAACATTATGTGCTGCTTTTATCAAATCCTGTCAACATATCGTGCACATTTGGCTGTGATTCATATGCTCAGTATACCCTTATCAGGCTGGGTGTATTGATAGGTAAATTGAGTATCTGTCTATATTTCTGAGAAAAGGTATTATGTACACATGGCACAGTGGATAAAGGCGTTGGTTAGATCCAGTGACAGTGTGAGTTCAATACCTGGTTAAGGCAGTGGAGAACTTGGAGAGGTGATTTAACAGGAGATAACATCCATTAGACATGGAACGTGAAACTAGAATAGTCTACCCCAGCGAGCAAAATAAAGGGTTCAGTTCGACATTCCAACCACCTGAAGAAGACCGGAGGGTACAGCGGCCGAAACGTTTGTGATAAATATGGCAACAAAGATGAGAACAATAGTCCGAATAATGTAAATAGATTCATTGAGGTTCATATATTTTAACCACATCATCATCAGCAGCAGCATCCATCTTCTACCAAAGTTTCAAAATTGGCTCCACTTTTCGCTAATGGAAATAGTATCTTGTATGTTTTTTTGTCGCTTTGAAAAGCCGCCTGTTTTACAGCCATGAAAGAGTATCGAAATCTCCACTGCCCTCTTTAACGTGATCTTGTTGATTAGAAATGTCAGGGTTGCTTAATAATATTCCAGCCTTGGTCAGGACTAAACAAAGCAGAAAAAGTTTTAATTCCCTTAGTTAAAAAATAAAAAAAATAAGACGAAAAGCCGTCAGCATCAGACTATTCTCATCAATTGGCTGATATTTTCTATCCCCACAAGTCGACGTAATTATTTTTGTTAGTTCACGGCCGGGTCCGGGGACCGGAGGAGTCGGTCCTGTCTCTCAAGGGAGTCGGAAGATTCGCGTTTTTCGAAAATGTCAGCGCCACGTAGCATCCGATCTTGACTGTACAGGACGATCAAACATGTCTCCCTCACTGTCACTAACCCGCTTCCCGACCAAACAACAAAACTATTTTGTATAAGTGCTATCTGGGGATTGGAAACAAGGATATATAGATAAATGTTTCGGATTATATATGTAATGTGAAAAATATTACTATATAGATATATAAGTAAAAACAGAGTAAAGGAGAGAAAGAAGAGACAAGAGAAAACATACATGTGCATACAACTATATATAAAGTGTAAATGTGTGTGCATTGTATGTATATGCAAGTGTGTGTGTAAGCGAACGTGTGTGCACAGCATATATACGCAGACATATGCTAACATCTATAGACGTTATATTATTCCGATGGATTTGTTTTTGTATATGTTTTATGAATGAAGCATGTATACGCACACACATACATACATTCACACACACACGTACAAACACACATATGTATATATATATATATATATATATATATATATATATATATATATATATATATATATATATATAAAGAAGGAGGAAAATGAAGATATGTATTGAGTAGATGGACACGTTGCGGATTACAAAAAATAATCAAAGCTATATTGATGATGATACACAACGCAAATATTTTTTATGAAGGTGGTCTATCCAAAAATAGCCCAGTCATTTTGAATGGTACAACGATCGTCTGTGTGGTCTTGATGTAACTTAACTAACAACAGGACATCTTACTACACATGGATAAACAGACACACTCGAGTGCATTTACTCAATCGACAGAGAAACGCCATTAAATGGATTTGTGTATTGTGTGACCGTTGCAATTAAAGTGAATACACATCACGTTTTGCTTAAAATTTGGACATTCATCTGCGAAAAATATTCGAATGATTAAGGTTTTTGGCGATGATTCAATGAACAAAACGAAGATATAAATTTTAGTACCGACGTTTCAAATTTGCTCAGCAATCGGGCGGAAGTGATTCCCGTTCTGAAAGACCTTCAATAAACTGAAAACCCGAAAATGCTAGCAAAAATGATGATTGATAGAAATAGAGTCAAATCTGGGGGTTTCACAGACTGTCTGGAAAGTATCTATTTTGAACATTTCAAGTGTCCATTTTTCACGTCTTGTCCAGGGTTTTATTTATTTATTGGCAAAATATCACATCAGATTGGCATGAAAACGCCCCCTCCCTTATCATCCAGATTTGGTTCCATGGGAATTCTGACTTTCTCCAAAGTTAAAATCGCTTAGAAAAATGGAGATTCCAGAACGTAAACAAAAAAATTCAAAAGAACACAACAAACAGCTGATGGTGACCCCGAAAGAGAACTTTGCAGATTGTTTTAAAAAGCGTTGTGACATTTTTTTTATTTAAAGTGGATTAAGGCGACGTTGTCCTAAATAAGCAACTTCTTAAATATTAAATATCTGGATTCTTTCTGGATAGATTTTGTACATTCTCGTGTCTTCACGTCCGTGCTACGAGAAAGTGATTTTCTCTGTTGCTTCAGATGAGTATATTTAAACACAATTTTAAAAATTCTTTGTGCGTACATTTATAGGTTTTTACTTGTGCGCATGCTTATATTATTTGGTTTATAAATAGTTTTCCATTTTTGTTAAGGTAGGCATTTGTGTTTGTATACGCACTGCTTTAAGTACTTCTGCATTGTTAAATATATATATACGATAAAGGACAAATAGGAAACGTTTATCAATCTAACGTTTCACTTTTATTAAAGCTTCGTTAGAGATTAAAAAGTGAGAAAATGAAATGGTTATTATGTACGTGGTACATGACTAACCAATGAAAATCAGACAACACAAAGCTGATTAATCTAGAATTTCTGTCATTTTGTCACTTATAATTGATAAACGTTTCCTATTTGTTCTTTATCGTATCATCCTGTCGGTCGATATTTGATCTACAATTGATCTTTAACTCTCTCTCTCTCTCTCTCTATATATATATATATATGTGTGTGTGTGTGTGTGAGAGAGAGAGAGTGTAGGGGGTGTAAACTCTGAATAAGAACAAAACTTGTATTTCGCAAAAATACCAAGCTGTGTATTTCTGGGGGATAACGCTATCAAGGCAAGCAGTCTTTGTAATTAAAGTGCTCAATATCAACGGATAGAGCATTAATTACAGCTAACAAAATGAAATGTTCAGCTTATCTTTCGCCACTCAAAGTTTCGAAGTTATGATATCCATTCGTTGAGACGTTTGATAGTAAAATTGAATTTATTTACAAAAATCATATTTTTATTAAAAGACGTAACTCAATTTTCTCTAAAAAGACGTTAATTTTTTGCGTTAACATATTTTAAATTTGTTCTTTCTTAAAGACGCCATATGACACGTCCAATTTGAAATTGTTCGGCTATGTGGATTGGAAAATAAATACAGTAAGGTAGTAAAGTCACTAAGACACAAGGGGTTACAGGATGTGGAAGAATTAAAAACAGAAACATTAATAATGAGCGAGAAGAGTAATCAGGATGACAGTAGATAGCGATTGACATTGCATTTAAATTTTTGCAAATTAAAGTTAGCTGAAAAGCATGGAACTGGAAGGGAGTTCCACAAGCGGGAAGTGCGAGAGAAGAAACTATTAGCATAAAATTTACGGCTACATCTAACCAGCTCAACTGTGAATTGATGCGATCTCGATGCTAGTAATGCGCTTAAATTCAAAAAGTCTAGGTACCGTAGCGAAGAGCGATATTTCTTCTGTTTATGTACAGAAATGTGGCACAAGGCCAAAATGGGGAAAAGGACAGTCTTCTTCTGTCTTGAATTTAAACTTAGCTAGCCACAAACACTGACCCAAACATACAGCAATATTCCTTACACCAAAACAACGCATTCTTATTTACCATTCTTACTACATCCAACATAATACGGCAATATCGCTGTGAAAGTCTTAACCAGTCCCCATATGTACAATTCATTGTCGGTGGGGGGAGTTGAATAAAATAACTAACCCCAATGAATATTTACAAAAATGCACAAAACTAATTACAAGAAACTAAACAAAATAATATTAGTAACAACCCTCCCCCCAATCCTTAAATGTGGCAGAAACATCAGTTCACTGGACGAAATCAATGCGGGACTTTAATAATATAAAACATTCATTCATCTCAACCACTCACTCAAACACATACTCATTCAGACACAACAACAAATACGAAAATCACTCCGCAACCGAAAGGTGCCTCGCATCCACCAGAGAATTGACATCACTGACCACCTAACAAGGGAGGGGGTTGGTAATTAAACCAAAGAAAAATGGGGACAGAAAATAAAAGGGATCAATGAGCATACATCCCCTAGCTAAGTTAAATGGAATGAAGAAACTAAGGACACAAAAGCAACCCTAAACTAACCTAATTTCGGGCGGGGTTGCATAAGTTCAATACAGAGAGAAGAATATCCTGATGCCTAACCGGCATCAAAGTGCCACACCAAGTCGACACAGACGCGCAAGATTCACCCACCTTTTGCCAAATTCTGATGATGGGAGTCGCCGCCTTTCTGTCCTAATCTTGACTTTAAGCTGATGCTTAAGGTACAAGATCACTTGAGAAGTGAACTTCTCGCCCCCATAGAATCCCTTCTGATGTGTCGTCCAAATCACGACTAAATAATATATTAAATATAATAGCAGGCGCACCAGACCAGAAGTGGCAGCAATATTCTAAGAATAGGCGAATGGTAGACTTATAGATATGTAACATAGATTCTGGAGAGAAAAATTGTCTCGCACGACG
Source organism: Acanthosepion pharaonis (assembly GCA_903632075.3). NCBI lineage: Eukaryota > Metazoa > Mollusca > Cephalopoda > Sepiida > Sepiidae > Acanthosepion > Acanthosepion pharaonis. The sequence goes on from CAHIKZ030005479.1 coordinate 2,823,753, forward strand.
CAGCGAACCAACTTTTTTAGTAGCTGACCTAGCAATGAATTCATTATAAAATTTAAAATAAACCAACGTCAAAAATTAACGTCTATTCACTAAAAATTGCTTACAGTTAAATCACACTGAAAACACTGGTTCTCGTTCGACCACCGAAGTTAAGCAATATATTGCCTGAGCAATATTGTGAACCCCAGGTACTGTGAGAAACCTTCTACAATCAGAAATATGTTTCGGCCTTCAATAACTCACAAAGGGTCGATAAATCGTAAAAAAACCAAAAAAAGAAAATTAAGTCAATGATTCAGAGAAAATTAAGTAACGTCTTTTAAGTAATATTTATGTATAAATAAATTCAATTTTGCTATCAAATTCCGGATGAGTGGATACCATATCCGCGAAACTTCGAGTCGGGAAAGATAAGTTGAACATTTATTTTATTTGTTTTATAAATTCTTATAAAGAAGAAACCTTGACAGGAGTGGCATAGTCCCTTCTATCCCTTTTATGAAGATATTAAAATTATAAAGGAGAGAAAGAAATAAAAATGCAACTAACTTGTCAACCGGGATGAGAAGATGTATTCTATTTACTCGAATGACTGTCGAAATGTAAACGCCTTTTTCTAACAGTATGTCGACCGTTCTATATAGTGTCAATAAAAGTAAATTGTAATGTGTAAATGTAGGCATTTATATGTACACGTCTGTATATGTATCAGAGCATGTCTATATGCACGATAAATGCCTGTAAATAACCAGATTAATAGGGGTTATGGGTGTGCATTCAAAAATCCATTGAGATTAACACATGCAGAGACGTCTGCTAATGAATATAAAATGGCGTTTAAAGATATAAAAAGATATAGATACGTGTATATGTAAGTAAATGTATATACACATGCATATGGATATTGATATAGATGTTTATTCTCTGTGTGTGCGTGTATGTGTGTATATAGAGGCATTTGTAAATGTATATCCATACGTCTGTGTGTGAGTACAAATATGTGAAAAAGAAGCTATGAAAAAAAAAAAAAAAAAGAAGACGCGTCTGCTATCGGTGTCAGGAAAAGTTAGTGGGGCAAAGTGGGTTGCGATATCATTCGACCTATAAGTAGCGGTCCAGGGTAATAGGAATGGAATTAATATACAAAATATTGATAAAGAGAAGAGTGATGGATGTAAAACTAAACAAAAAAGGAGACTTTGCTTTTCGGTTCGTGATTCGATAAAGGCCACTGAGAAACTAGGGGGAGAGTTAATATTCTCCCGTGAGTGACGCGGCAACTTTAGGTGATATGTTGTTCTTGTCGAACTCTGTATATATGTAAAGGGAGAGAAAAAAGAAAAAGACAGTATGAATTAAGTGTGACAATATGAAAGGGAAGAGAGAGAGAGCGAGAGAGGGGGGGGGAGATAAACAAACACAAGAACTATCTGTGTGTAGTACTTACGTATGTATATGTATGGGTGTATGTGTGTGTAAAAGAAATTTAGAAATGAGCGAATGGAGACAGTAAGAGAGAAACAAGCAGCAAGAAAGTTTTAAAAGGGAAAGAAAGCAAAAGTTTATTTCTGAATAGAGTTATATATAAATATAGAAAGATTACACAAACACACTTGATAGGGTATGACACAAAGAGCTACTTGAAATATTAGGAAAGCTTAATTTACAAGAGAAAGAAGGAATCCGAAACCTTTACTGGGAAGGTTTTAAGTAAAACAAAAACAATCAGGAAACTAATACTTACGATCAAAAAGTAACAACTGAAATTTCTGGGACACAGAATAAAAAATAATCTACTTAGCAAGTTTAATGTGAATTAATAGCTGATAAACTGGTAAACATTTACTTCGAGCAACAAAATCAGGAAGTTGTGGAGAGCGATGATCGCCCTCATCATGACGTGATAAGGCATATAAAAAAAGAAAAATATTTCTTAAACTTAGTCGTCCTATACAAGGTCAAAAGAAGGTAATGGATTGTGTTATAACAAACTTCTAAGTAGGGACGCTCTTCCTGCCTTGTAAATCAGGATTCAAAATCCTAATTTTGATAAGGGCTCGAACACGGTCCACCGACGCTTATTCCAGCTATGAAGCAAATCAGTATCTGCGCATCCTTATATAAATTAAATCCTCATATCAATATTTGATAGCGATAAATTAACAGAGTTTTTAAAAAGTCTACTTGATCCGAATTTTCTGATCGTCCTTTTTATGATCAACTGAACTAATTCAATCCTTAATGTTATTTAATAATTAAGCAATTCATGGACTCAAGCCTGACTGTAGAATTCAATTATTTCCGACCATCGATTTTAATTTGTTTAAAGAGACTCTTAAAGGTTTCCGTATAGCAAGTTTCGCAAAAAAGTTACAATGTTACACGTGTCATTCTATTTCTAGGAGTTTGGGATTTTTCATTCACTAAATGACACATATAATCGTATCTATACTCTAAAGAGCTGCTTGCAACAGATACTGCTTAACTGATGCTGCGATGAGTGTTAGCAACGACCAAACAAAATCACTTACTTTTGTTCATGCTGACCAATTCTTCTTCTTTATGTGCTGTGTCTCCTCAGTACGTAGGCGATCATGGTTCTCCACAACTTCCTGTCCCCTGTATCTCTTAATAAACTTTGTCTTTCTGTTATTTCTCCTAAGCCCTGTTCCACCACCCATTTACTTAAGCTTATTAAGTATGTTAGGAGTTGTTTTCCTCTGTCCCTCTTGTCTTTAATCTGTCCTGTGAGTATCAGATTTCCTAAGCCTTCTTTCTACATTATGTACCCCAGAAATCTCAACTGTCTCTCCCTGTTGTTAAATACTAGTTTCCTTTTTATTTCCATTTTCTCCCAAACTTCCTCGTTACTCACAGGTGTGACCTACGGTATCCTCAGTATCCTTCTGTAGAAGCACATTTCTGTTGCTTCAAGTCTCCTTCTCATCTTTGAGGAGATCGTCCAGCGTTCACTGATATACAGGAGGACAGATATCACGTAGCAGTTCAGTAATCGTTTCTTTGTTTCTATCGATTGGTTTTCTATTTCTTAGTACTCTGCTTTTGGAATGCTTTCTTGGCTATCCCAATTCGTCTTAAGGGCCAAAAATAAGTCGTCGATAAGTGGCCTTTGTGACGACGATGACAAATAGGAACGGTAAAGAGTCCCACATCTACAAGGGACAGAAAATTGTGGAGAGCCATGATTACACAGTTTCTGAATGGATACGGCACATAAATAGCCATTGTTTGAGTTTTTTACCATTCGCTTTTGACAAATATTTTCGTCTTTTTTTGTATTAAGATTGAATTTCGTCGCTTGCTCTCTGAGATTAGGTATAAATTTATACTTTGGAAAAGGTACCTTTTTAACCATTAAAAGGGATAGGGTGATGTAAGTTAAATTTAAATCTTATTCTTGATGACTGTTGCTGACTCTTGTTACTCTTTCACTTTCATATGTACACAAATTTTCGCGTATTGGACATTCACACACTTTTGGGGTTTTGACGCGCAAAATGATGCATTCACTTATACAAAAGGGTTTATGCCACACAACACACGTTTGCATGCGCACACATAGAGAAAATACCTTAACAATTATCAATGTTTTATGATAGAACCACATCGCGAACAAAATATGCATTTACTTTCTCATAAAAACAAATTACAATGCATATATACATATATATATATATATATATACCAAGTATATAATTGGTATATACGGAATGAATTTCAATAACCAACAATTACTATTCTTAAAAGAGTGCTCAATACAAAGTAGAGCAGATATAATTATTTTTATAAAATAAAAAAATTATAACATAAGTATGTTATAAAATCACTAAAAAAATAGCCATTTTGTTTGCAGACTCTGTGTCTTTTAAACCATTTATTTTATTTTCAAAATAAAATAAAATAAAGGTTTTAAAAGTTGCAGAAATCAAAAACTTTTTTTGTAGTGATTTTATAACATACTTATGTTATTTTTTTTTAAAAATAAAAATAATATATATATATATATATATATATATATATATATATATATATGCAAACATATATTAATTGGTTCAGTATATATAATATTATAAAGAAGTAATCATGCAAAGAATTAATCAGTAAAGTTAATGTAATTAATGGCGAAATCACTTCACTAACAGATCAATAAAATATTAACTTACTAACAACTCTCTGAATGACGCGATCTTTATGTTTAAAATTATGAGATAGGTTATATGTTCTGTTACAAGTACTTTCGAAGAAATTCCCTCCTTCATCGTCAGGTATTAATATTGTATTAATTTCAGGGAAATTTCCAAGACGAAAACAAATGTATTGCAATCCGAAAGATGTTTTTTTTTTAAAGTCTGCTACTTATTAACGGTACAGTTTCGAAACGTGCGGTGTCGCAAAGCTAGTGTTGTATTTTGAATATGAATTCAAGTGAGAATTTTTTTAATAGTAATATGTCAAGAACTTTCAGAGGGAAATTAACAGGAGATAACTGATAACTGGCATCCATTAAACATGGCACATGGAACTAGAACAGTCTACACCAGTGAGCGAAATAAAGGGTTCAGTTCGACATTCCAACCACCTGAAGAAGGCCGGAGCGTACAACGGCCGAAACGTTGTAATAAATATGGCGACAAAGATAAAGACAATAGTCCGAATAATGTAAATAAAATATGTCAAATCTACGAATTTTCTTTTTTTTTTGTTATAAATGTTTTCCAGTTAACGTGACATGAACTAAATGGTCTAACCAGTAGAGTCTTAGCAATTTTTTCCAGAAATTTTTGCACAGTGGATCAGCTTTTTATACATATATCAATTGGTGCAATACATATGATATTATAAAGAAGTAATGATCGCGTCATTCAGAGAGTTCTTAGTAAGTTAATATTTTATTGATCTGTTAGCGAAGTGATTTCGACATTAATTACATTAACTTTACTGATTAATTCTTTCGGTGATTACTTCTTTATAATATTGCAAACAGCAAATGATCAAACACGCACACAGAGACGCTCGAACGACATACTTTAAATTATTCTTTCGAGATATGTGAAAGCAGTGATCAAAATTGTGGCAAGTCGGAAATCACTTACTCAAAGGTAAAACTACTTACCTAGATTTTCACCTTTTGTATTGGAAATGTTTTAACTTTGTTGTCAGCTTCATACAATTAGAAAAGTCTATTTCCATCAGACAAACTTAACATAAAAAGATGAAGTCAATTCAGAGGAAAGGATTTTATCCTTGGCTAGTGGACAATTTAAACGTTATAGTGCAAGACTGCATCAATTTGGGGAGAAAAATTAGAAGTCTCCTCCTATCATAAATATTTGCACTCGTGTATTAAGCAAATATATTTCATATTTATACGAGGCAAAAGAAAGCACGAGTCTATTTTAATAAGAGAATATGGATGTTTGGTTGTTTTATAAAATCGAACAGTTAATCAATTAACCCAGGTTGAATTTGTCAGGGTCAGATTTGTCGTTCGTGCATACAGAAAATAAAGAAAGCAATGTATTTTTTTTTTTATTATTTTATGTAATTCTCTCTTTGCACGCAGTGATTAGCGTCGCTCTTCAGACAACCCTGTTGGTGTCATTAAATTTGCAGTTAAAAACATGACCATTTTGTGTGTACGCATCAGTAAATATTTGTACATCAATAAAATACTTTAATTCCAATTTTTTTTTTCATACAAAGAAATGGAACACAAAATATAGAGTGCGCATGCTCATACAATGTTTAGTGTATTGGTTACCCAAGCCATTCCGTGGGAGTTCTTGCCTTGTTGAATGTTCTCCAAAACTTCAGCTAAAGTTTATTCCGTTTTAAAAATGTTTTTTTCAGTTCTGTAGCTTTTTTTTTAATGAATGAGTAAATGAATTTAAAAAGAAAGTAAAAAGTTGCCTCGCTAAATTTAATCTTTCTTCAAAGTTGACTGTGTCCTTGTCTAGAAGATTATATAGCGAATATGATTTCAAATTGTGGGATTCTCATCTCCCAACACTAAATCTGACAATTTATTCGTAAATTCTTTATTTTAGTATAGGTAGTATTTGAATTTATGACCATGTAAGATAGATACATATGAAGATAGATAGATAGATAGATAGATAGATAGATAGAGATAGATAGATAGATTACACGATTTTACATACTGTTGAATGATATAATTACATGCATGTAAAGAATATTATTCAGTGTCAATTCTTTCAAGTGGGAAGTAAACTTTATACTTTACTTGAAAACGATTACAGTACTTCGTTGATTGAGACAAGGATTTTAAAAACATATCCAGATAATTCAAAATTCCGGATAATTGAATACTTAAAGTGTCGAAAAAGAATAAAGAAAAAAGTCATTTTCTGAAAGAAATTGAACATTTATATCATCGAATAGCATTTACAAACACATTATCCAGTTTATTTTATTTATTTTTGAAAAAACACGTTTTTCAGTGATTTTGTTCCGAGCTGGGAAAACAAAAAGACATTCAACATCCTATCGAAGCATGGTTCACGCGTGTCATGATTGTCTGATGGTTGCGTAAGCCTTAATATCTAACGTGACTGTGATAATTAAAATGTAAGTGCTACATTAAAACAGATGAGCTTAACAAGAACTGAGCTGATTTTATCAACGTTAAATATGCTTCTCTAAATTCTCGAAACGTTTGTCTGAGATGAAATATCAGAATGGGTTCAGTTCGGTTAAGTGAAAAATGTTCGGATGATTTCAGTTTTTCTCTTTATTTTTCGGATACTCGAAGACTGCAGAATCGCGGTACACATAACCAAGGACACGTGCTGTGCTGACACCATTCGTGTACTCGCTACAGTTGTGTACACTGAAGAGATACAAATTTCCCCATAATTTTATACACGCATCTTAATTTAAGTCATAAAATTGCTGAAGAAATTTTTTACTGAAACAGGAAGTACGAAGGTGGAAGAGGGTCAATTAACGAATTATTTTTATGCTTTTCCTGAAAACTTTAACGGTCTTTGGTTTTTAAACACATTTTTGTTTGGTTTCGTTTTTTTAACATATTTTGAAAATGTAAACAGAAGATGGACAACTGAGAAAGTTTTCATAAAATATTTTTTCAGATAAATCTGATGCGAGGTCACGTGAGAAGTCTACAATCCATTTCGCACTTAGTTACTTAACAAAATATCTTTTTCTAGAGGAATATCTATGTGTAACCTCACGATGTATAGTAATGTTAATTACAATTTCTTTATACTGCATTTTCAAATTGTGATAAAGTAATCTCCCTTGTTTTATGATTACCTCCCTTTGGAGAACTCTTTCGTTTGTAGAGGACTATAAATAGTCACGACGCCGGTATCAATTATTCTAAGCAGAACAAAAACTCCCTTTAAGTCTACTCTTGCTCTCTTTGTTATTATACAGATCTCCATCATTCGTAATTTCAATAAAGAATAAACGAAACAGTATTTTTGGTATTAATTTATGATAGAGATTTTTGTTTTCGTCTTACGTCTAACTGCTTCCGCCATAATTTATGTTTACATATCGCATGCTATAAAGACTATACTACAATTCTGCCCTCTGTCAACACCAAACAGAAGTTAGATGCATAAAATGGGGACATCAGGCTTTACCCCTTATGAAAGGACCACCTATGCAGTTTCTAGTGGACCCTTAAGCCAAATATGTTGCTCATCATACGCCCGTTCCTGTCACCCTTCATTTACAAAGTTGGGTTAAGTCGGGTCTTGATCAGTATGTTAAATGCGTAATAGAATCTATACCGATTGAGGAACCTGTCAAATGGTGTCATCGTATGGTGCTATGCGCAAAGAAGAATGGCGGCGTACGGTCGACTTTCAAACTTTGAATTCTCATGCTATCCGGGAAACCCATCACACACACTCTTCCCCGTTTCATCAAACCCGATCAGTACCAGATGGGACCAAGAAAACAGTCTTCGGTGCTTAGAATGGATATCATAGTGTTTCTATCCGCCAGGAGGATAGACACTTCACTACTTTCATCATGCTTTGGGGTAGATACCGATATCTCATTGCTCCACAATGATATATTGTAACGGGAAATGGATATACCCTGTGATATGATGAGATATTTAGTGATGTTCTCAATAAAACAAAGTATGTTGATGATACTTTCCTCTGGACTGACAATATCGGAGAGCTTTTTTCGGGCATGTAATTGGCTAGAAATATGTGGAAACAATGGTATTACTCTCAACCCTGATAAGTTTCTAATTGCCCAGGATAATATGGAATTTGTTGGTTTTGAAATCACGACTGATAGTGTTCGACCTTACACAAAATACCTACGTGCCATCCTGGATTTACCAACGCCAAAAATTCTTACTGATATGTGATCATGGTTCGGTTTTGTGTTCCAAATTTCATACGCGTTTAGCATGACAAACCGGATGCTGTCATTCCGTCAGTTGTTGAAGCCAAGTACACCTTTCAAATGAGATTCGAGTATGGACGACCTCTTCCAGGAATCCAAGATTATGATAATCAACGAGACAGAATATGGCGCACTTATATTCGACCCGAGTAACCCAGCATGCTTAGCTAAAGATTGCTCTTCCAGAAACAATGCAAATGTGAACGAAGTGTGCCATTTTGTTGTACATAAAGTTGGAAAATTATTTTAGTTGGAAGTAGATTCACAAACGCTACAGAATCTTGTTACACGCCGGTAAAAGGAAAAGCATTAGCAGTCGTGGGCGCTCTCAAAAAAGCCCGTTATTTTGTGCTCGGTTGTGACAACCTTGTTATCGCAGTCGACCATAAACCCTTGTTGAAGCTTTTCAATAATAGATCGCTTGAGAATATCCCTAATTCCCGACTCTGTAATCTAAAGGAGAAGACTTTAAGTTATAAGTTCAAAATGTCGTACGCACCATGCACTAGACGCTGTTTCCCGCAACCCAACTGGGGATCCAGAACCAGTGGTGCTGATCGATGATGTTGCGTCAGTATCCCAGAAAGTTAATGACACTCATACCATGAATCTTCCATTATTGACGTACTCCAAACGTCATAACAAAACTTTGGATGGAACTCCAGAGTCCACATTAGAGTGCAACTTCTACTCGTGTGCTGCATGCTCAGTGAGTAATCTACAATGTGTAACATGGGACAAAGTTCGCTCTGCTACCTCTAGTGAGGAAGTCATGCATCAGTTAGTTGAGATGTTAGAGGCAGGTATCCCAGACTAGCGAATATGACATACCGCCCTCTCTAAAAGAATACTATCTATTCCGAGAATATATATCTACAGTTGAAGGTGTCGCTGTCTACAAGGATCGGATCATTGTCCCACCTTCCTTACGGCAAGACATTCTTACGTTGCTGCACTCAGCTCATCAAGGTGTTACTTCCATGACTTCGAGGGCAGAGACATCTGTGTTCTGACCGGGAATCCCAGCTGATGTAATGAGTCTGAGAAACTAAAAAAAAATGAGTCTGAGAAACTGTCTGTAATCACTGCAATCGCATGGCTTACTCACAACCCAATGCTCCTCTGATACCTCTTGTGTAACCTCTGAACCCATTTCAATGTGTGTGTGTGCTGACTTATTCTATTACAGAGGTGTGAATTACCTTGTTATCATTGACAGTATTTTCTAATTGGTCTACTGTTGAGAGATCAACCAACGGCTCGAAAGTCCTAATTGACAGTCTTCGAAAAACATTTGTTACATTTGGAAGCTCTGATGAGTTGTCTCTAATGCTGGTCCAGAGTTTACAACAACTGACACTAGAAACTTTTTTAAAGCCCTGAAATCTACATCTCATCTGTTGCTTTGCCTCACAGTTAATTGTAGAGTAGAGGACGGTGTCAAAACAGTAAAACGTCTCATCACTGACAACACGGGATCGAATGGGGAACTTGACACAGATGCCTTTCAGCGTGCTCTTCTACAATACAGGAATACATCTAATAGAGACACGAAACTTTCCTCGGCTATGTGTGTTTTTTTGACGAGACGTAAAAGATTTTATCCCTATACTACCAGGTCGTTACAAACATCATGATGCATTGCTAGACACCGTATCTCTAATGGAAGCTGATCTGAGAAACCGACATGTTAAAACAAAAGACCGCCTCAGAGAGCATACACAGCATCTTCTGCCACTCAAGGTTAATGAGTTAATCAGAATTCTGAAACAGACCGGTCGCCACCCTCTAATATGAGACAAAACAGGAGGGGTCATAGAGGTACAACAATTCGACCAATATGCCGTCCGTGTTGATGGTCTGGAAGGATAACCCTGCACAACAGGAAGTTTCGCCGTTGTTACATTCCAGTATATGAACTTCCGGTACGACCGACTATTGCCACTGATCTACAGATTGCACACAGACCTAATGTACCTCAGTTGAATGTTCCGCTAAAGCGGACAAAAATTGAAACTCACACTGTTCCACCCACTGGTCTCACCAATGTCAGCAAAAATAACTCACCAGTACGTGCTGACGTACAGTCCCTGTCTGGGGTTATTAATCGCCCGGAATATGACAATGGTCATGAAATACCACGACCATCACCTCCACTTGGCTTATCATTACCAGTAACCACGGTTGATCCACCTCTTCCTCCAACAACGCAACAGTCAACAACATCGACACCTATACCTGCAATTCTGCGACGTTCAAAGCGACCTCGTGTGATACCGAAGTGGCTAAATGATTATGTGCAGCAGTGGCGTGGCTAGAGTAAACGTCACCCGGGGCGGTCCGCTCAAATGTCACCCCAATGACCCCGATTCACCCTATGCTGAATGGTTAGCTGTAGCTAAATTTTCATACATGCTCTACCTCTACTTTACTCTACTGACCGGTACGTTACTGTTTACATGTATGATCCAAGACAAAATCCAATACCACAAAATAATCAGTTCAAATCAAAAGATTTTTAAAATGCAACCGTTCACTTTCAGAACATTGTGTCGCTCCTTCTGTGCTGGGACCCAGGGCGGTCCGCCCCCTCGCCCCCCTTAGCTACGCCACTGATGTGCAGCTAGTAATGGAGCAGAAAAACTGAAAATAATATTCATTATTTGATTCGACTTTATCGAATACATTACCTTAGTTCACTGTTCATTTTAAAATAGATGTTTCACCAAATGTTAGACACGTACACGTTTTATATTTTTTTTAAATTACATTAATACCTTGATTATGATAGATACACAAACAGTTATCAGGAAGTTTCAACATTAACATGAGCCATTGTTGATTCCTTGAAAGAACTTACCAATGACTCGGGAAGGGATAATGGAATATCTATGTGTACGCGTTTGTATTGTCGGAGTTAGCTCCTTCTTAATTCTCTAATTCTTCACTAGGGGTCATTCTCCCTATACTATAAATACTGGGCGACTTCTCGTCTCGTTCCCTTTTTTCTTCATTTCAGCGACTATAATGTAAGCTCTCTTAGAAGATCCGCGTCTTCCTATTTGTGGGAGACGCCATGAACATTATACACGTATACACGTACGTACGACCATTCACCAAAGAACAAACACAAATGTTCACACACACACAAATGTTAATGTCTATGTGCCTTGTAAATTTGTTGTTTAATACATATATTTGTTGACATATATATATATCGGTCTTGTTTGTTTTCTTTTCATCTTTGGTTGGACAATTTGAGTCCGCCATTTTCTTGTAGTTGGACCTTCTAGCAGGAATAAACAGCACGTGTTCCTAATTCAACAACACTCAAAACCACACCGTCCTCTACAGTATAGTAACGTTAATTACAATTTCTTTATACTTTATTTTCAAATCTCCATCATTTGTAATTTCAAATTAAGAATAAACGAAACAATATTTCATGGTGCTCATTTTTCTTTTTTTATTCAATGATAAAATAGTAATTTGTGAGCCGTGGATTGGGTCTTCAGTAATGTAAAAAGTGCCTCAACCGATACTTTTTTTTTTATCTTAAAGCTTTCTTTAAGTTAAAAAAAAACAGGAAAAACATAATAAAAACAAAATAAAAGAACAATTCCAATTTTTGGTCGTTCCTTCTTGGTTTGTTTCTTGGTTAATGAAAAAGTCATGTATATTCAGCACACACACATTGAAATTTGTACAGAGGGTACACGAGAGGTGTATGAGGAGCACTGGGTTGTGAGTAAGTCATCTTTGTAGGTTTTATCATCACGTTTTGGCCGATGCTTTTTTTCAGCCTTGTCTAGTTTTTTTTTTTTTTTCTAATTTAGCATTTTTTTCTTCTAAGTACAAGACGTTGCCACAGAAATCTATGAATTGTTCCTTTTGTGTGAGGCTGTGAAATAAAAAATAAACTAGAGGATAATTAAGAATTACTCAGTGCTATATATCTCTGACGAAGACCGAAAACCTCATCCCACGAAACGTTATGCTAAAGACAACAAAAAAATGAAAATGCAAATCAGTATAATTTGTGAATTAATAACAAATTTCATATCCGAATTTCACACGTTTGTTTGCATTTTTATTCGAAGTTTCCGGCTAAGTTCGTTTCATTAATTATAAAATCCCTGAGGATGAGAAAAATTTGAGGCCAAAAAATGTCATTCCTGTCTTCCCTTTAGTCAACTTTATCCACGAAACACAAATATTGGTAATATCAACTAATTCATAAGTACTGTAGCGATATACATTTCTATTGAAGCTATATGTTATGCAGCCATCATCAAAAGTCGAATAGATAAAATAATGAATAATGGGAAAGAAAATAATAGAAACACCATCAACAACTGCATAAGTAAGGCTGAAAAGAATTAAAAAAAAAAAAACAAGAGAATATATGTTCGAATCATGATGACCTATACATCACATGATCTCTTTCTTTCGCACTAAATCTATTATTTATACGGACAGCATATTAACAAAAACAAATGGTCACTGGGTTGGCATTTTTTGTCGCTACTCTCATTTTTTTCCTTATATTATTGCCATTGCTGTATTTTATATATTCTTCCCTTAGTGGTAAGTATTGTCGTTGAAAGCGTATGGTGTTATATATCGAAGTCTTTTATTTCATTCTTTTTATTTCATTCCTGTTGTTAATATTGTTTCAAAATGGCTGCGAATGTCATTGGTCCTAAGCGTTGTTAATCGTCCCTTGAAAGTACTTTGAATCATTTTTGTCGTCTGCCAATCCTCGCAGGTCGCAAAAAGAAGAAAAAAAAAAGTCAAATCGATCGCCGAAGAGAATTACCGTAAATGCGGCCTATAATTCGACATTTAAGCTTAATACGACTAATAACGATAACAACAGAAGTATGCCTGCACATAAACTAATTGGAATACCATTAAATAAATTCAGAAAGGTTTAAAGAATTAGCAATAAATCATAACATTGTTTTCTTTTTCTTTTTCTTTTAGAATTATTATATGTATTTAAATTTGGGATATAATTGAATATTTACACAATTGAGGCTTTTCAAGCTTATGTATGCAGTTACCACAGAACAAGCAAAAGGGTTATAGAAAAACGTACAATTAACCAAAGAAATATTCCTAAAATATCGTTAAGAGTTGATATCTGCCCAAAACATTTCTGGTTCTGGATTCAAAACCCGATAGATGACTATAGCTCTCACATCATTAATTATCACCAATATCAAAAGAATAAAAACTATATTGGAAAGAGAATATAATGCGATCTTTTTTTTTTATCTAGGACGTTTACGACATTTTGATTTATTTTATAAAGAAGTAAAGTCAATGCGGCTAAAATTGGAAATGACGTTAATGAGCGACGAAAGTGATAAAAGCAACATATTTATCGATTCACAAAATTGATATTTACAACAGTCGCTGGGAAGTGAATACTGTTGGATTGTCTATAAATACAGATTAATCAAACGAGATAATCAAGCATACACACACACATAAATAGTTAAAATTGTAGCATAAAAAACTTGTCTCAGATACTATCTATACCAATTTCGACTTTGAACCAAAAATTTGTTCCTGTACTATTATATATATATGTATATATATAGAGAGAGATTATTTAGGTTGCAATCCTTTTTTTATACATGTTTCGTTAAAGATAACTGATAAGATACTGTGATTAAGCTTTTTACTTAATTTTTTCTTGTGTTTGTACAAGTGTTTTCTTTCCTGGACACAAAGTGTGTAAAAACTGTTCAGATGAGCGATCTAAAGTCATCAAATTAAACAGAAACCCCACGGAGACCCTAAAAAATATCCGTCAACAAACTCATAACATCGGATAACGCCGACATTGGTTCCTTGAAAATCTAAAAAATCATCGGATACATATGTGGAAATATAAAAATACAGAAATCCGGATATCCTCTACGACCAATCATTTCCCAGATCCCAACCCTTGCCTACGAGCTATCAAAATTCCTTAATGACATCATTACCTTATACCTACTCACCAATTACAACATCACATCCGATCACGACTTCCTCCAAATTCTAAAATGTATAAAAACAACCCAATGTATTTTAGCGTCACTCGACGTTGAAAATTTATTCACAAATGTCCCCGTCGATCAAACCATTGACATTATCCTTAACTCCGTGTACACAAATAATTCTATTCCATCTCCATATATATATATGTGTGTGTGTGTGTGTGTGTATGTGTGTTAAATTAAAAAAGAAACAACCTTAAGGGTCCATTGATTATATTTTATTTCCCCAGGAAAGGGATTTTTCCTGGATCCTCAGATCACATTTCCAAGCATAAAAGAAAACTTTTATACTTGAAAATGGGATCTGAGGATCCAGGAAAAATCCCTTTCCTGGGGAAATAAAATATAATCAATGGATCCTTAAGGTTGTGTGATTTTTTAATTTAACTAATATTCGCTCTCTAGATTACATCTACCAAATATTTCATTACCTAACTATATATATATATATATATATATATATATATATGATAGTAAGCGGGTAATAGATTTTTACCAAGATTTTCTAAATTTAACAAATAATTTAATTCATTTGTGAACAAGACCCGAAAATTTCATTAAAATCCGACAATTATTTAATTTTTGCAAGAATTTCCTAAACAATGTGTTTTTATCGCAAAAAAGACGCTAAATGTCCCATACTAATCTTTGGTCCATCCGCTGACGCAAGGAAAGAAAAAGACGATTTTTAACGAAAATTTTGAAAGTACTAGAAAGTATTAAAAAATTTAATAAAATAATCAAAAAAATACTTTGGTCTTTCCTCTTAATAATAACGTAAACATTTTGACAATAAAACTGTTTTTCTCTAGCTTGGGGCCTTTTTCATCTTGGTATGCTCTTTTTTAGCGAATGTTTGGCGGTACCTAATATATATATATATATATATATATATATATATATATATATATATATATATATATATATATGGTGCGATAGATAAATTGTGTAAATTACACAAAAATGAAAATAACACTGACATCTCATTTTAACAGATATATTTACCCAAAAATTTATTTACCCAAAAATATATTTACACAAAAATATATTGAAATACGAAATAGCAAATTTATTCAATAAAATCGCCATTGGTTTCAACCACGTCCTCCAGACGACTTCGGAATCTCCTGCAACTCTTCTAAACAGTCTCCTCGTTTAAGTTGGTAAATACTGCCATAATCCTTGCTTTCAGTTCCTCTTTGGTGTTTCAAGGAGTTTTGTTGGCCTCTCACTCAACTGCGCCCCACACAGAATAATCAAGGGTGTGGCAGTCTGGTGAGTTAGGTGGCCAGATGTAAGGGGTGATATGGTCGCAGAAATTCTGTGTCATGGTGCAGAGTCCTTTTGCCAGACATAGGGTCTTTCAACAGCTACCCGCTTGACCAAGAGCAGTACTACCTCCTCAAGGCACTTGATGTAGGCCTCCGTGTTGAATCTGACACCCTGTGAGAAAATGAATGGTGGTATAACGTCGCCATCACTAGTGATCACTTCAAACACCTTCGTAATCACCATTAGACTCATCTAACTCTTTCCGAATCCTCTGCACTCTCATCAGATTGACACCCAAACACTCCGAAATGTTCGTATTGGAGCTTTCGAGGCGAATTCCAAACAGCACAGAATGCTGTTTCCAAATTTCTGGCAGGGTGAAGTACGTCATGGTGCTCTTTTTCTCATAGACGGTGCTCAACTGCCCCTATTATACTGAGCAGTCGATAAAATCAAAAACAAACAAAGCACATACGTGAAATTAAAACTATAAAATTGCGACAATTTACTCATCGCACCCTGTATATATATGCTAACTTGATAGTATCCCTGCAATTGTCCTCCCAAAATAGCTCCAATTTTCTCCAAACTCTACAACAAATACCTTGCTGCTTTTTTTTTTTTATAGTTTCTCTTTCAGAACTCTGGTGAATCTTCAGATCCTGCGAATTATCGTCCTATTAGTCTTTTACCATTTTCTGTCAAAGTAATAGAATCAACATTGACTTGATTAAGCATCTACTTCGTGTTACCTTCTTTCAGAAAAACAATATGGCGATCGTTTCTCTCGGTCAACAGCCGATGTGTTTACAGTTATTACTGAATTTGTCTATCAAGCTTTAAATAAGATCAGCGAGACTCGAGCTTCGGCTTTATATATATCGAAGGCGTTTGACATACTGGCCTTCTTCACAAGCTCAAGGACTATGTTGTCTCTGGGCGACTAGTTGACTTAATCCAACCGTTCTTAACAAAAATCATGTCCCGCATATCCTGTTGAACGGCCACGCTTCAAGATTCTTCCACATTCCTGCGGGCGTACCCGAGAGCTCTATGCTTAGAACTGTTGTTTCTTATCGTCATCAACGTCATCAACGACCTCCCCGCCGATGTCATCAGTTCCCAACTCGCTATTTACTCCGGTCTTAACAGTCCGATAAAGTAGAACTGGCAGATGGTCTCGAAAATGAGATCGAAACTGTTGTTATCTGGAACAAAAAAAAATAGTTTCTACATTTGAACGCCCTCAAAACGAAGCTGCAATCTTTTAATCCTCATAGAGAACCCTTTTTACCTTTTATCAGCATGGCTGATGCTAACCTCCAAGATAGAAACTCATTGTGACTTCTTGGTCTTACGTTTTCCAGTGAAATGAAGGGAAGTGATTATATTGAATCGATTGCTTCGTCTACTGTTAGAATCGTTTGTTGACTCTGTCGTGTCAGACAATATTTCTCGCCATATTCTATATAGCACATTTATAAATCTACCATTCGTCTGTGCACTGAATAAAGATTACTGCCATATCTGATCTCGTACTCCTGCTATATCTCTCGAGATTCTCAACAAAATAAAAAAAAAAGGCCCTGTAATGCTATCGGTCCTGAGCTAGCATCTCGACTGCAGTTACTTTCTCGCCACCCTGACATGACTTCTCTCTGTCTTTTCTATATTTTGATGGTAATTGTTCTAATGAGCTCAATTCTTTGGTACCTCGACCACATGACTTTAAGCGTACTACTAGATTGGCTGACAGGTCTCATCATTTACTGTTGAAAGAACAACACATATAAGATTCGCCAGCGGCGCATAGAAAAAGTAGTCAACTGCTAGAAGGGAATCAAGTGAATTCCACAATGAATCCCCAACTGCCGGATATCTACCACGCGGCCAGATGTGGCACAAGGCTGAATTTAAAATGGGGCATCCGAGCCCGTAGGCTCGGCCAAAAATTCCCCGTAGACTCCGTATAAAACGGGCTCGAGCAGCTGTTTCCCGAGATGAGACTCTGACCTCAGACATAGCCTCGTCTGTGGATCCTCTCTTCCCGGATGTAGAGAGTTTGACCAGCACAGCTGGAGACGAATCTCCGATTGCAGGATATCTACCAACCGCCCCACAAATGCTGCAAATATATACATATATATATATATATATATATATATATATATATATATATATATATATATATATATATATATATATATATATATATTCGGTTGAATCATAAGTAATTTCCGTTTTGGGGAAACAATTCTAATGATTTATCATCTTAACCAATAACTATTCATGACACTTAAGAATAAATTTGGAGTGCACTTACATAACCTTTTACCTTTTGCACACCCGTATCAGCATACACAGTGGGTTAAAGGAGACATGTTACTTACTTCTATGACAATACAAGACTGCACACAATAATAATAACGCAAAAAATCGATCATCAAATCCTTCCTAACAGGTAGGTCCCTAAAAGTAGTTATCAGTGGCCTAGAGGTCAACGTGGTCGTTCCACAGGGGTTACTCCTCGAGCCAATCTTCTTTTTGATCTATATAAATGATCTCCCTTAGAATATACTCAGATCATTTGTAAACATCTATATCGATGATACGACGATATACTGGCGCACCACTAAAACTCTCGATGATCAGAGATTGGCAACTGAACTCTCTTCCAATCTTGCACAAACTATCCAATGGGGTAAAAAATGGCTGTTTATATTCAATGCCTCGAAAACCAAGCTAGTTACATTCCATCATCACGGATCTGACGCCGAATTTAACGAATGGAGGTCCTGTCAGGGAAGCACCATGCCTCGAAAGACTGTTGGGCCTCAAACTCACACCCGACCTAAAGTAGAACTCGTACATACGATCCATTGCTAAGGATACAGGTAAAATGACTGGCTTCCTATACTGCTCCAGTAAATACTTGATCCCTCCTCCTATCCTCTACCTTTATAAAAGCCAGATCAGGCCAAAAATGAAATACTGTAGTCATATTTAGGGGAGATGCCTAGACCTCAATCTCCAGCTTTGAGTTTAAAAGCGTCTCCAAGCACAAGGAACTATTCTCCACCCTTCAACCTCTCTCCCACTTGCGGGATGTTGCAAGCCTCTCACTGCTCTACCGTTTCTTCCACGGAAAGTTGCGCAGACAAACTATATTCCTTTGTCCCGCCGAAGTAAACCTTAACAGAAAGAACACGCTATGCGACTTACATAGTAGCAAACCACCCTCATTCCACCCGTATTCCTTTGGTGAGAAGTAAGTTCTACTCGAACAGCTTCTTCCCGCGAACCACTTCCCTGTGGAACCAACTCCCGAGTGGATGTTTCCCCGATCACCACAATCTTAACCTGTTCAGAGCTAGCATTAACCGTCGTCTTCCACTGCTATACACACAAATGGCCTTCAAATGTATCCCTACCTCGAGTGGCCTCCGGGCCTTGTAAAGGAAAAGAAAAGAAAATATTTTTTAACTCCGTTGGTCATGTCTACCCTACACGCCATACTCTTCTGGCCTTGCACCAACCGATTATTACCTTTTGCGGTCTCTGCAAATAAGCTTTAGTGGAGAAAATCTTCTCTAATCGAAACTGGATTCAAGAATTCATCGAAAACATTTTTCTCAACACAACTAGTGGAAATTTTACTCAAAAGTTGTGGAAAAGCTGCTCGATAAATGGCAACCAGTCATTGCAAATAATAGTGAATATATGACTGAATAAAATAGAATTGTACTTTATTTTTGATGAATTAAGCTGATCAATTAAAACGGAAATTATTTATAACTCATCGTTGCACACACCTACACAAATATATATATATATATATATATATATATATATATATATATATATATATATATATATATATATATATATTAAATAGAACGGACAATAAATGTTTGTTAATCTTTTGTGTATCACCTATTGTCGAATAAGTCACTAAACAGGGAAACACATAATTGAAATTGTCGAAAGAATTAAACTTAATAAGAGAAACACACCCAAAAAGCTTAACAGACATTCCTTAGCCGTTCTATTTAATAAAACAATGTTTAAAGGAAAGATATATATATATATATATTATTTTTATTATACGAGATTTTAATAAAAACATTTTACATCGCTACATAAAAACTTTCATGTTTCAATACTATGATTTTACTTGCTCAGGCGATGGTTGGTAACTGTTGATAAAAATTATTTTTTAGGGAAATTTAAAAACAAAAGGTTACCTTTTTTTCCGAACGTTAAAGGAGAGGGGCGCATATGGTCAGAATTAAAAATACCCTTGTGGGTATGTCTCGATTAACCAATTGAACGTCTGAGCTACGCTAAATAGAAAAATAAGGTCAGAGGGTGGAAGTGAGTGAGTTATTTTTTCATATCACGATAAACCGGCGCTTAGGCATGTCATCATTGACGATTGTGGAGAATATGACAGCGACAAATGTATCAGGAATGTAGCCAAATATGACGTTCTATTTGTTGAAGCCGTTGGGCGGGAGGGGAGAGGTTAATCAGACGTAAACTTATCAGAAACAATTTTTTTTAATTTTTTTATATATTCGGGAAGCTTCTTAAAGGAGCCTGTAGATAAAATTAAAAATGTGGAACATCTATATACGATGCTAATAATACTAAATGGACGGTAAAACGTAGCATTATTAAAGTTGAATAAACCAAATAAAGTAAGTACCCGTAGAGGGTTGACCATCGTATACTAATAAAATGATGGCTATAAAATTGTAACACGTAATTGTTTTGTATAAAAAATTTTTTTAACTATATTTTAAGGTAAAAGATAGACTGTGCCGGCATCTTTCTAATATCTAAGGCAATTATCAGATAAAATCAAAACTGTTATACAAATTATATTTGAATCAAACAGCGACGTCTAGATTTTGTAAATCAGGATTTTCTGATATCGAACTCGTGATTTTTAATGACTGATTCTAGTTCTAACCATAAAGCTGTACCCGTAATACCCATAATTACCGTAACGCATCTTAATCGAAAACAACACAACTTGAACCTTATAAAATCTTATATTTCATTTTAGGTTTGTCTCTTTTTTTTCCTCTTGTCATCAATACAAATAACCGGATAAGATGGCTTGTTGCAATTAACAGTTTGTGACTAATTGATTTCAGCTTCCATCCATTCAAACTTCTCCGTTGAGAAAACATCATCCCGTGGGAAGAACAATGACAAAAATAGGTTAACGGGAAGTATTTGGTTTTAAAAGGTTGTTGGCAACCAACATCAAAAATAGGGTCCAGAGTGGAATGGTAAAAGAGCAATGGGAATTAATGAAGCGACTTATTCATCTATTTATCGAACAGTCTGTTAATTTCTATTTCAATCAGTTCATATTTGTCTTGCTACGAATCTACCGTCTTTCTCTTACAATCTCTTCTTTGTAACTGTCTCAATTATTTAAATGATTATTTTCATGCATATTTTTCCTTACCGGTAGTACGACACGGATTTTCATACACAACGCAATCTTCATTGATTTCATTTAATTTCAAACTTTTGCTTTAACGCAACTTTGACAAGGTGATATTTTTGTTAGTGGAAGATAATTTATTTGGAGTCAGATATAAGGAATTGTCAATTCCGTCACAAGATCACAGCCGTCGCCGAAACAGTGGGATGACTAAACAGAATCAAAATGCAATTCTTACAAAATGGCGTCTAAAACATTCAAATGAATCTTCCCCCAAAAAGATATCTAGAAATTTGGGTGCATTTTCTTCACATCTTTCTAAGGATATTGCGAATAAAAATAAAAATATTGACAAAACTAAGCATCCATTTGCGCTTGTTAAATATCATTTTCGGGACTAACTTAATCGTTACTTTTCTTTTCGTGTTGCAAATTGTAAACTTCCAAACTTATGAAAGGCATTTATTTATGAAAAATAGAGAAATGCCGGAAAACTTGGACACCTATGTGCCCGCACAAAAAAGAAAAAAAAACCGGAGTATCAAAAGACTGTTCTTCCCTTGACACCGCTATTATTTTAACTAACTTCTCTCCTCGGTAATGTTTATTGTTTAAAAAGCGATGATTAAAATTGGAATAAAACCTAAACATATGACGAAATTGAATTTTTACATTTCTTTTGTTCTTGAGAATTTACAACAAAAATATGAAAAACTATTGATTTATTAGATTGTTTATTTACAAGAATAATTTTAGATTTACAACTAAAAACTATTTTTTCTAAAAACTAATAAAACATAAACTAATGCAATGCAGTATTTAATTTTACCGATTTATAACGAAATAAATATGAAAACAACTTTTTATTCATAAATTTATAAACATTTACTAAATTATTAAAATACGTGAACCAACTATCAGTAAATCCTTATTATTTACCATTTTATAAAGTTCAAATCATTTGGCAATTAGCCGATGTTTTGCCAACCATTCCAATAAATAATATAATAAATAGTGTTTATTATTTTTGCTGTCAATTCTCAAGAACAAAGAAAATGTATAAATTAACTTTCATCATATGTTTAGGACCTATTACAATTCTAATCATCGTTTTTTGAAACAATAAACATTGCCGCGGATACATCCGCATCCTGGTTAAGACGATGAACTACGTCCAACAGCAAGGCCTCTGACCAGGAGGTTTTGAGGAGCGTGGAACCACCTCTTAATTCCTGGTGTTCCCAGGTCCACTCTAGTAACTTTTAGGGTCCCAGCTATGGGCAAATAGTTAACCCCAAACTGGAGTCAAAACACTATGAAAGTGTAAAACTAGGTCTTAATACCAGAAATACTTTGTAAAACATTATTACCAGCAATAGATTTTTGAAGAAAAAATTATTACCAGCAATACATTTTTTAAAAAAAAAATATTACCAGCAATACATTTTTGAAAAAAAAATATTACCAGCAATAAAAATTGTCGGCATTAAATAACCCATTGAGGTTGATATACCGTAAAACAAAACAAAACAAACATTGCCGAGGAGTGAAGGTAGTTAAAATAATAGCGGTGTCAAGGGAAAAAATGTCCTTATTTTTTCTTGGGGGGAGGGGTCACGAAGGTCCATGTTTGCCGAAATGCCAATAAATATTATCTGCTTTATGCTAGACTTTTTTCATGATTATTTTACTTTTTTGAAAAACCCATATCCATCCGGTGTTAGTTTAAACCGATGTCTCCTTTTTTTCCATATTTTGTGACCATTTTGTTTAAAGTTAGTGTTGTCTTCATTTCATAAAAAAACTTGAAAGTTTTCCAACACATTTCAGTCAAATTTTCACCTTCCTGAATTATAGTTTATAATTATAGTTTAGATATATGGAAAAGGAATGGAATATAAAAATAAAAGTAGGCGGATATAGTATGACTATAAGCCTCTACGCATCAATTTTCGCTCGTCAAAATAAGATTATCTCTCAAGGAAATGAGATTTATTCAACATTATATGCATACGCACTCACACGTTCCAAATGAGACATACATGTATAAATATAATAGAAAAGGACAATAATGACTAAGGAAATCGCACACCAGTTCTTTGAAATTACTTTTAGTCGAACAACTACTTTCTAAAGTTACAGAACTCCTCTTAATGTAATTTTAAGGCCGGATATTTCCGTGTAAGAGTCGGGTTACTTGACTGAGATAACAAATCTCTCTCTATCTATATCTCTCTCTCTCTCACACACACACACACACACACATAGCACACTGCGAACCTCATGGCTCATTTACCTAACCATGGAACTATTCCCACAACATTTCATCAACACTTCTCTTAGCATTAACATTAGGTGAAATACTTGATGCGTATTTGTCAGACGGTCGTTCGTTTTATATCCAAATGTCATAGTCTTGGCTCAGTCCCCAAATTCATCAGAGAAATAAAATACGATTCTCTGACGTCATAGTGTATGAGAGAAGTCCGTTTGGCGAATTAAAAAAAAAAAAGCTACAGGTTTCTTAACAGCGTCATTGGTCAGTGTTTAAACCGAGAAAAAAAAAACGATTTCGAACGCTGATTTTTAAGGAAAACCAAGCCTCTCTCAGTTGGCAACATAATCTTTCTATTTCAATTTTCCCGCCTTTAGCCTTTCGTAATAAAAAAAGTAAATAACAGTAATGAGATGACTGTTTTAATGCATTCATTAAACACACTGCAGGATAACCGGCAAATATGATGTCTGGTATTTAAGGGTTTCAGTATGTTTCTTCTGTTCCTCTGCATCGATGAATAGATGGAAAAACGAGGAGTAATTTTACATTTAGATTAAAGCAAGTATTGGCGGCATATATGTAGAAAAACTATGGTGCGCTAAATTTTGACCGATGGGAATGTCTCCTTTGAATGTCAGTCGATGAAAGCAAGCTTTGACGTAGACTGAAATAGAGACAACAAACAGAAGAGTTGAAAGCGATTTATCAACAAGTAGATAGATAGATAGATAGATAGATAGATAGATAGATAGATAGATAGATAATGAACTGACTAAGATAAATAGATAAGAAACCGACTAAGATAGATATAGGTAATGATCAGACTTAGATAGATAAATAGATAGGGATCAGACTTAGATAAATAGATAGGGAACAGACTAAAACTGATAGATATGGAACAGTCTGAGATAGATATAGATAATGAACAGACTAAGAGAGATAATAAACAGACTAGGATATATAGATAAATAATGAACAGACTAAAATAGATAGATAGATAGATAGATAGATAGATAGATAGATAGATAGATAGATAGATAGATAGATAGATAGATAGATTTTAGTCCTGCTGAGTCTCTAGCTACCCTCCTCACTAGAAAAGCCTGGTGGAGGAACCGGTTTAGTTGCCGATGACCCGACCAAGCGGCAAGTAGTACTAAATTACAGAGTACCAGTAGAGTTACCTGTCATAAATATCATTTATAGCAGGAAAATACAAAACTAATTGAACACGTAGCGAAATGAAATATTAATTCACTGATTGCATTGATATCATCTTCCTCCAGTAATGAAATGCTTTCACTCTTTTTTTTAAAAAAGAAATAGCAGTCAAGTGTCAAGAGTGCAAGAGATTTAACAGCGTAACTCGGAATTTCTTTCGCCAGTCTGAGAACCCCTATACCAGAACAACGGCTACTTAAATACATACGAGCCTGTACCGTAGATGAAATAGTTATACATTTTTCACCTCGTCAGAAACCAGACGAGTTTATCTCTTTAAAAATAATGTAAATGATTTCTTTTTCTTTTGTATAAAACGAAATGTCATGACTATTTCGATACGCAGTTAACTTGGTGGCTGAAATTGTAGCGTATTCTTGTCCAGTTTCAGTCAGCAATTGCGCCATATCAAAAGTCAAGATTTCAAAAGGACCTTTTCACTTTTTTTTTCAGAAACCGGTGTTTAGGGCCAGGAAAAAAGAAAAAGGGCTTTCAAAACGTTTAAAAAACCGGTGAAGCAAAAAAACTTTCCTTCCATTTCCCCCAGTTGGCCTTCATCCATATTCAGGTAAGCTATATAAATATCTACAAAACCCAAGGTTTTCTTATATTATTATGTAAGTTAGGATCTTAAATTTACTTTAGTAGATGGGCAGAATATGCTGACGGTCAGGGATGGAAGCAACGGTAAACATCAACCAACCTACCTATTCTGCTATCCAAATGGATAGCAGAATGGTAAGGAGGATAGGTATTGTCTAGAACTACAAAGAATAGGAAATCGTGATGACCCATGATCGTTTACGAACAGACACGGCACATTAAAGAATATGGAAACCGACATTAAGCTTGTATTGTGAAACGAACTCCTGGTGGCTGGTCTGTGAGTAATTCGTGAACAACAAAATTACGCTGAATGGCCTCTAAAATAAAAGATTTGGCGGGGGGGAAAGTTAAAAGAGTAATCTGTGATAGATTAAGGAATTCACTGATCAAATATACCGAGGCATTTGACTTAGAACAACACAAAGGCCAGATAAGTGTTGAATGGTTGTGTTGCGCCGTTCCTTGTGGAAAGGTCCTTTTTGAAATCTTGACTTTTAATATGGCGCAATTACTGATTGCTTGCCGACTCTGAACAAATATACGCTACAATTTCAGCCACCAAGTTAACTGCGTATCGAAATAGTCATGCCATTTCGTTTTATACAAAAGAAAAAAAAACATTTACATTATTTTAAAGAGATAAACTCATACTGCGTCTGATATTGACGAAAACAGACAACTAACATAATTAATGAAGAATAGAGACGTTCATTGAAATAGTATGTACACTTGACATATCCTGTCTTGTTTTTTTTTTTTTTTTTGTCGCGTATACTAGAGTCTTATTTGATAATGCTATTCCCGCTTAAATATTATCTCTTACCAACTTAAGATTTAATCTTTGGAATAACATTAGTTTCTTCTATGAGCTTAGTTTCGTTTCTCTATATATAATTCTTTTTGGATATGTGTGACAGTAAAGATATGAATTCGTGAGTTTATGCTTTTTCCAAAATGACATCTTCGTGCAAATAATTCGCGTGTCGTTGTATTTTTTCAATTAATGAAAGAAAACAAGCTGAAAAGTACCAATTATATGCCACTCAAATTACAAGTAGCAAGTTTATTTTTTTCTTTGGGATGATACATCATTCAACCGTTTTACAGTTATTTTACAGTCAAAATCCAAAGAAGACATTTTTTTTCAAATGATGTAGATTACGTTGATGCCGTTTTCTCACCTATACGACTGTAAAGAAATTTAGCTACAAACGCGACGCTGGGTGGTGGGGTGGGGTTTGCTTTTTTATTGCCCGTGAAAATTTCGGAAAAATATTTCACGCTTACATATCGCTTTTTTTTTTTTTATTATTACTTATGACCACCAAAAAGAAAGATTTTAATATTCATAATAATTTCAAATCAGAAAATAAAAATACTCATGAACACCAATTGTTTTTCCCTTCAATTGGAAAATAAACTATATACTAGATACCACTAAAATGGGTACTTTTTTTTTTGTTTTTTTTTCCGAAATGAAAACAAAATATCTCTACCCATTATTTTAAAATATTTGCCAAAAATCAAGGAATTATCTGATTCAAACGAAATTTTCAGTAGTTATTTACTACTGAATGAATTGTCTACTAAATAGAAAATATTGGGGAAGTGTTGAACTCCCACTTTTAGGTATCTCATGTGTACTTTTTAATTTGAGGGTGTCCGTGAATTTTTTTTTTTTTTTTTTTTTGTGTGTGTGTGTATGTTTTTTTACAGTTATATAAAGAAAAATATCTGAAAATGTTATTTCAGTAACAAAAAAAAGTATGCAATATCAAAAGTGTGAAGATATGGAAATTTCATCCCGAACCTTACCAAAAATAATTCAATGAAAAACTCAAAAGATAACGTTTTTGGAGAGTCGGTGCTTGCATAATTTAATAAAATCACGTTATTTTCTTTCAGATTGGACACAAATAATATACATTATTTTTTTTTTCTTTTTAAATGACTTGTCATTTTTCAGTGCGATTTTGAAATTCATCCTGTTGCTGTTCGTCACAAGTGTTTCTTTTATTAAATAAAGACAGGTTTAAATGATCGAAAAATGTAAAGTTTAATGCCATTCTCGGGTGTTAAACTTTTTTAAAGACTTTTTTTTTTTCATTTTAGCAACTGTTAGATTATTTTTTGTATGGATATTCAAAAAGGAAATAATTCTTAATTACTGCCTTTGATTACTTTTCCTTATCGGAAGGGTATTATGATATATGATAATTCAATAACTCTTAAATTCGGAATAATTAAAACACACACACATATACACACACACGTATTGGATGCAATTAAATATTTTAACATCACAAGTAAGAAAATAATAAAAAATAAAAGAAATGAATTAAATTCAAAAGTATCATATAACTAAAAAACTACTTCTCATTTACTATAAAAAAAAATAAAATAAAATTACTCATTCTACGAAGCTTCATAAAATCATATCGAACAAAAAAATTATACTCTTATATAAGATTAAAGATCATTTATCTTTAAACATAAATACCAATTTCTTGGTAATTGCACTGCTGGTGATCTGTCTTTCTTTTAGTAACTTTTAATTTTTTCGCGCGCTTTTTAAAAGAGACATTGAAAGATAGTTGTTGAGCTCTGGCTACTGTGTGTAAATCAGTGGATCTCAACCTTTTTTTACCCATGGACCCCTTTCCCCTTCTTTTTATCTTGGCGGACCCCTTCATAGCTATTGGACATAAGAACAATTTTCTATTCTTCACTAATATAAATTTTAAGGTTTTAATTATCAAAGAAATAGTATACGATTAAGCTTTATTTTTAAATGAAAACTAATTTAATACAAATAAAATATTCTACTATAATTATAATAATAATTATTATTACTATTTTTAATTAACACAACAATTGAGTTTTGCCTGTGGACCCCCGGAAATATTACATGGACCCCTAGGGTCCATGTAGACCCCGGTTGAGAACCACTGGTGTAAATAAACGCTATTTTCATTTTGTTTTAAACTTCGAAGCACATCGCTTGGACAAATATGGGATTTTTAAGAGGTTTTTAATTTTTTTTAAATTTGTTGTTTACATTTTTCGTTTATAATGGCGGTTCGATAAGTCGTCGGGTGACGAGTAAACGTGCCAGTGTTTTAAAAGGGCATAAAAACTTTACTAATATACGGAAATACATTTCTATTTTAAATCGGATTAAAGTAAAAAGGCTATTATCTTTAAATCGAAATTTAAGTTCAAAAAAGTTATTCTTTAAAACCCGTTTTTCGGGGGGGGGTATGAAGTCTGTGGCGGTACCTGCTATATTCCTAAGATGAAATTAAAAAAAATACTCCGTTTGAATAAAATAAATTAATCAACATCAATTGCTTATTAATATTCTCTGAAACTACAAATCAGATTTGGTGCTCAAATAGTAGTACGCATGCGCATACTTCCATTTACCTCTGAGTCTACAAGCTAATTTAATGATATAAGCGGTTTCAATAAAATATCAGAATCGCTTATATCATTAAATACGTAAAAAATGTATTATTCAATCAATCAGAGAAGGATTCACTTTTTTAAGAACTGAAGACAACAATCTATATGTAAAATAATTTCTTAATTCGATTTAAATTTACTTTTGTTTGTTGGAGTTTTTCTGGCAATAAAAGGAAACCAAAGTAAAATCATTTTTAAATTATATTTTGTCTCAAAAACGTTTAAAAACATTTTTCGTTTTATTTTTTCCTATTTTGAAATTTTTTCACACTGTATATTTTGTTTCCTTATTTTTAATTTCTGGACTCAAATTTCATAAACGTTATGATGTCCACATTGAATAATTCCCTCTTCTTCATTTCAAATGTCATTTATTTCACTTTTTTTATCATTGTTTCCGATATTCACTGAAGATGTAGCCAGAGATTTCACTTGTCAATTTTGAATTTCGTTTCCTTGCGAACTTTTTACGCTAATTTGGATAATTAATGAGAAGAAAAGTAATATTCAGAATTTAGTAGTGATGTGGTTTCAACCCTTTAAGATCTCTAAATCTTCTAATATTTTGATAAGGGATTTGGGACAGCTCCCAGTGTGCCAGTTATCATAGGTACGACCCTCACACTGTCCTTCACATATTATTCATCTGTTATATTTCTTGGGATTTACTTTGTTTTAGTAGAACAGGGAATCGTCTCTGAAAATAATATAAACTTTCTTCAAGCACATTTTCTAAATTATGTTCAATGTCGTTGTCTGAAGGCAAAGATTGTACACTTGGAGAAACGATCAAGACAGAGATTGTACACATGGAGCAAACGATCAAGTCAGAGATTGTAACACTTGGAGCAAACGATCAAGTCAGAGATTGTAACACTTGGAGCAAACGATCAAGTCAGAGATTGTAACACTTGGAGCAAACGATCAAGTCAGAGATTGTAACACTTGGAGCAAACGATCAAGTCAAAGATTGTAACACTTGGAGCAAACGATCAAGTCAGAGATTGTAACACTTGGAGCAAACGATCAAGTCAGAGATTGTAACACTTGGAGCAAACGATCAAGTCAGAGATTGTAACACTTGGAGCAAACGATCAAGTCAGAGATTGTAACACTTGGAGCAAACGATCAAGTCAGAGATTGTAACACTTGGAGCAAACGATCAAGTCAGAGATTGTAACACTTGGAGCAAACGATCAAGTCAGAGATTGTAACACTTGGAGCAAACGATCAAGTCAGAGATTGTAACACTTGGAGTAAAACGATCAAGTCAGAGATTGTAACACTTGGAGCAAACGATCACGTCAGAGATTGTAACACTTGGAGCAAACGATCAAGTCAGAGATTGTAACACTTGGAGCAAACGATCAAGTCAGAGATTGTAACACTTGGAGCAAACGATCAAGTCAGAGATTGTACACTTGGAGCAAACGATCAAGACAGAGATTGTACACTTGGAGCAAACGATCAAGTCAGAGATTGTACACTTGGAGCAAACGATCAAGACAGAGATTGTACACTTGGAGCAAACGATCAAGACAGAGATTGTACACTTGGAGCAAACGATCAAGACAGAGATTGTACACTTGGAGCAAACGATCAAGTCAGAGATTGTACACTTGGAGCAAACGATCAAGACAGAGATTGTACACTTGGACAAACGATCAAGTCAGAGATTGTACACTTGGAGCAAACGATCAAGACAGAGATTGTACACTTGGAGCAAACGATCAAGACAGAGATTGTACACTTGGAGCAAACGATCAAGTCAGAGATTGTACACTTGGAGCAAACGATCAAGTCAGAGATTGTACACTTGGAGCAAACGATCAAGACAGAGATTGTACACTTGGAGAAACAATCAAGACAGAGATTGTGCGGGTCAAGAGACAGCAAGTCTTCTTAATGATCAAATATTTTTCTCGGTATTTTTACTGATTTTAGCAAATGACGTCGCTTGGATATTTTCACTTCTATAACGGATTTGAAAAAGAAAATTGCTAATCGCTTTGGAACTATTTCGAGTTCTCTAGTAATGATCGCTACTTCTTTATTATTTAAATGATTTTCACTGTTTTAGCTGAAATGCTATTAAAGAAAATGCTAACCATTACCTTTTTTTATGGGGCAAAAAGATAGGTACGTCAAGAAACGAAAATAAGGAAATAGTCCCAAGTTCTGGTTACCAAAATCGCTAAAAATTATTTGTTGTAAGAGCAATAATGGGAGATGATTGGCTTCATTTCGCTTCTTTTTTCTCTCATCAGAAGAGAGAGATCCTCAACACAAATATAAGTAAATGTTGCGTAGGCCGTCTTATTTTCTGATATTAACTCAAAGTGTTATCCCAGTCCACCGCCATCATCTGTTCATTGCTTACTTAGGTTTTAAAAACAATAAATACACCTGACTATATTCCCACCCCGTTGTAAAAAAAAAAAACAGATTTTCGCCAGCCTGGACATTGTTCTTATTAGAGACTTAATGTCGGGTGATGACATGTCTTCAAAATTAAAATGGCAATATTTCCATCATCGTACGGTGTACATCTACTAAACATGTTTATTTCTTGTCTTGAAAAATCCTTTTCAGCTCAGCGAATTAAGATCGCCAATTTAGTTTAATAGAAAATAGATATATTGCTACATAAGCAGCGTGTACAGAACTATATACACAATGTTTATTATGTGAACGTCATTTTCGAGTGAAAATTAATATGAAAAGCAGATTGTAAATAATGGCAGACTTTGGTTTAAAAACAGAAATTTGTTCAAAAGTCATTACTTAAGGTGTAAAAGCACAAATGATGTCCAACGCAAATGACAACAATCAACCAAATATATATATATATATATATATATATATATATATATATATATACACACACACACAATTATATACACAAATATAAGCTAACGCTTAAAATAAGTAAAAGAAGCTTAAAATATAAAATAAACTGAGAACTCAATGCCAAAGCCGGCAGATCTTAAATATAATATATATAGTAATATATAGTAATATTAGTAATATTAATATTAATTAAGTAATATTAGTACAAAAATATCTAATAGTAATATTAATACAAAAATATCTAATAGTAATATTAATACAAAATATCTAAATCCGCTACTCAGGGTTTCATGCTGTAAAACTCTGAATAGTAGATTTTGATATTATTATTAATAATAATATATATATATATATATATATATATATATATATATATATATATATATATATATATATATATATATGATATTAAAACAACGTATAAATATCGTGTTTCGACGCATACCAATGCGTCTCCTCAGGCAGTGTAAATTACTGGCGAGTCAGTAATTTACAATCGCCTCAGGAGAGACGCATTGGTATACGTCGAAACACGACTTTAATAATGTAGCGATTTTTACATGTTGTTTTAGTGGACTAAAATAAATAAATAATATTGCTCTACTCTGTATTGACCCCTCTTTTAAATTAAATGTATGAACGCTGGAATTGTACTATATTCTTTCTCATCTTACTATATATATATATTTGAATAAAAGACAGACCACGTTAAGATTCCATGTAATAAGCTATTTCACCATAACCCCTTTAACAGGGTTCTGGATCATCAGACTTTACTTCCAAAAGCTGAAATGAAAAATGAAAAGAAATTCACACGTGTTAAAGGGGTCATGATGAAATAGCTTATTACATGGAATCTTAACGTGGTCTGTCTTTTATTCAAACATATCTGCTCTGAATTTTACATTGAGCTCTCTGGATATCATCCTCCTCAGGTCTACCCATACGGATTACCTAAGTTTGCATAAACTAAATATATATATATATATATATATATATATATATATATATATATATATATATATACACACAAGTACATCATTTCCGCTGTAAATATTAATGACATATCGAATATTACACAATGTGAATCAAATCAAGAATCAGCTATTTAAAAACTACGTATCAGGTCATATATTTATTGATGTGCTCTAGTTCACATACACATGGAAGAATTAATATTTACAAATGAAGACATAAACGCATTTTCTCGATGCAAATTCGGCCATTTTTATATTAAAAGAAAAACGTGATCAATGCAAAAACCAATATGACGGGGATTTTCATATGAATTCAAAATCATTTTAAGTTTTGCCTATTCTATGTGCCTGTGTATTATTTTAGGTCGCAAATTGTAGATTTTACAAGTCTGTAAATGACATGACTGCCAAATAATCTTTAGAAACAAAACCTTGCCTAGCCTCTGCTTCAATTTAAATCCCTGGATTATTGAAGAAGACTAAAATGCTTTGTTCTTTATTTTGAATTGTTACTTAATGTAACTAAATCCAAACAAATGAATGCATTCAAAATACTATTTAAATTTCGATGAAGCAGAGATCGATTTTTATCTTGTGCAAAGAAGATAGCAATTTTCCGTACAAATGTCAGTTAAGAGTTGGAATTATGTTACTGTCTGAAATTTTCTTGCCAAGAATAATTAGCGCCGAGAAAACGAATCAAACTAATTCACAAATTAACAAAATTCTACACTGATGCGTTTTAAAACTAATTTACCGTCAAGAAGAACATTTAAATTGAAACAAGCAGATTAAAAAAAAATCGCATAGACACAAGACATTGCCTTTTTCTAGGATTTTTTTTAATCGAGTTCTCCCCAAGTAAGGCAATAAAGCCACCGAGATACAAGGTGTTACTGAATGTTGAAGAGTTAGAAACAGAAACATTGCTAAGGAATGAGAACAAAAGAAGTGTAATGAAGAGGACAGTAGATAGCGATTGACATTGCATTTAAATTTTTGCAGATTAAAGTTAGCTGGAAAGCGTGGAGCCAGAAGAGAGTGCCACAAGTGAGAAGTGCGAGAAAAGAAACTGTTAGCATATAATTTATGGTTACATCTAGCCAACTCAACTGTAAATTGATGAGAC